>MU754462.1:3354-19963 GCA_026770625.1 Nicotiana glauca
ACCGGAATTCGCCAAAATTCCAACTTCGCCAATTCAATCCTATTTCTACACCGGACCTCCAAATTCAATTCTGATCGCTCTCCTAGGTCACAAATCATCCCCCAAAGCTAACCGAACCATCGGAATTAGATTCCGAGCCCTCTAACTCACAAGTCAACGTCTGGTTGACTTTTCCAATCTATTCCTTCATTAAAGAGACTAGCCATCCCATTTCCTACCAAACTCGATCCAAATTGACTAAAATTCACCCAGTACATATATTGAAACATGAAGAAGCATATAACGGATAAAATGGGGCGGTAACTCACGTGACGACGAATCGGGCCGTCACACATAAATGAATAGATAAATACAGCTTAATGACAATAATAACCAGTATTTACAACCCAACACAACCCGACCGGGGTGCCACAAGTCACGAGCATCTAAAGAAAACCTGGACACAACTACAGGGCCAATAATATAAAAGAAATAATACCCGAAATTCTAAAGACAACGTCCGGTGCCGCGAACGCTGGCGGTTACCTTGCTCAGCTTCAATAGTAATACCTTCAATATGCTAATAACCCGCTGCCGGGTGAACAATACCTGCAACTGCACGCGAGGTACAGGGAGTAAAGTGAGTACTCCAACTCAGTGAGTAATAAGTGTAAATAATAGTTGAGCAGTAAGAAATCACGTAAGGCACTACATCATGCTATATAGGACAGTACAATCCTTTGAAAAAATAGTAAAACCGTGAAAATCCTTTACAAATATCTGGTTCAGCTAAAAACATCTTTTGAAAATATCCTTTTCCAACAGTCAAGCATATGATTGCGATATTAGATAGTGCAAGTGAGCACATAAGTCAGCCCCTCGGGCACAACACTTCACCAACAAATAACACCAGGGTATCTAGTAAACAGTGCAAGAAGTAGCATGGATGCTAATGCAATGAGAGTGCTGAATGTCATGACACGTAGTACAAACAGGAACCAATGCATGAATGCAATGCAATGCATATGACCGCTACGGCGTGCAACCCGATCCATTTGGGTACCCGCGCTCACTGTGGGGGTTCAGACTCCAGAGGGGCTCCTACAGCCCAAGCGCAATATCAATATCACACCGCTGCAGTGTGCAGCCCGTTCCATCCTCAGTCCAGAAATGCACATATCACATTGCTGCGGTGCGCAGCCCGATCCATGCTCAGTCCAGAAATGCACATAAGCCTCTTGGGCAATGTTCAAATAACAGTTCTTAGCTCAAAACGTCAAAAATATGTTGTTTAAGTTTTCAAATCATGAAAAATGGCCGAATCTGCAAAATAGTATTAAAACCTTGGACCGAGATCAAATAACATGCAAAGTAAAGCAAAACTAGTGATATCAATCCCTGATGGATTCAAATAATCGGCACGAAGCCCAAAACATGGCATTCAGTCCAAATTATGATGATAACAAGTAGTTCAGTCAAATACACGAAAAAAATCAACAACCGGGACGGACCAAGTCATAATCACCAATGGTGCTCTACCCCCACGCTCATATCCGATGTGCAAGTCACCTTAATACAACACTATGATGTGCAAATCCGGGGTTTCAAACCCTCAGGATATCATTTACATGTATTACTCACCTCGAACCGGTGAAATCTCAAGATCGCGATGCCTTTTCCCCTCAATTCGGCCTCCTCGTGTGTCGAATCTAACCAAAATCATAGCGAATACATCACACTATGCCAAGGGAACAATACCCAATCGAAAACAATCAAAAAATAGCAAAAATCTCGAAACTAGCAAAACCAGAGCCCCGAGCTCACTTCTTGAAAAATTACAAAACTCACATTACCGGATTCCTCGTCTCGCCACGAGTCTATACATATCAAATTTACCAAAATCGGAGTCCATTTGACACTCCAAATTCCATTTTTAACTTATAATTCTCAAGCCCTAACTTACCCCATTTTTGATGAATTTCCACCAATTTACATGTTAATTCTACCATAAACTTGAATAATTAGGCCAACGGACTTACCTCCAATCGATTCCCAATCAAAACTCTCAAAATCCCCGTCCAATGCTCTCAAGGTCGCTCAACAATGGAGGAAAAACGGTTCAACTCGCGGATGAAATGTCCAATAAAAACCCTTCTACCACCAGTCGACTTTCGCTTCTGCGATCCCCATTCCTCTTAGGTGGGACCGCTTATGCGGCCAATTTCCCGCTTTTACGGGTTATCATTTAAAATTGCAGTTCCGCTTTTGCGGCTCAAATTCCGCTACTGCAGAACTCCCTCTTAAGACCCAAACCGCTTCTGTGGTTAACCATCTGCTCATGCGGACCTGCTGATGCGAACCTTATTCCACTTCTGTGGAACCACCCTACCAGACCACGAACCACTTTTGAGACCTATAACTCGCTTTTGCAGCCCATTTCCGCAGAAGCGAAAATACCTGATACCAGCAATATGAACCTGCAACAAACTTCAAGAACTCTCCGTTTAACCACCCGAACTCACCTCGAGGCCCCTGGGACCTCAACCAAAAGCACCAATATGTCTTAAAACATTACCCAAACTTGTTCCAATCATCACAATACATCAACCAACACTAAAATGATCAATTCTCATCGGATTCATGCCTAAGTTCTTTAAAACCTTCCGAAACACGCATTCGATCAAAACCCGACCAAACGATGTCCAAATGACCTAAAAATTTGTACACATATCCAAAATCATCCAACGAATCTACAGCAACTCTCGGAATCCCATTCCAACCCTCAGATCAAAATCTCACCAATCAATCGAATTTCGTCAAAATACTAACTCGCCAATTCAAGCCTAATTCTACACCGGACTTCCAAAATCAATTCAGATCACGCTCCTAAGTCACAAATCATCTCCCGAAGCTAACTGAATCACCGGAAATCACATCCGAGTCCTCAAACTCAATTGTTAACATTCGGTTGACTTTTCCAACTTAAGCTTTCCTTAAAGAGTCTAAGTGTCTCATTTCTTATCAAAACCAATTCAAATCAACTCTAACACACCACATATCGATAACGAAACATGAAGAAGTATGAAATAGGAGAAACGGAGCAATAACACATGAGACGACGGTTTGGGTCATCACATCCTCCCCAACTTAAACAAACGCTCGTCCTCGAGCATACCTAGAGTTGTCCTAGAAGCCAACCAATAGCTAAATGACCTTACCAAGAATATACCCGGGGTGATCCCACGTCACCCTTTCTCACATAGGTCCGATAGCACAATATAGCTGAAAGTTCACAGTCCATCTAAACCATCAACCGTAGAACCACATTGCACTTTTCGAAATGATACACAAGATCAGAACCTCACATCTATACTCAGAATAAGCCCGAAACAGCCGTAATAACCCATACCTGCAACCTCCGGTGAAACCATACGATATACCACATAATCCAAACACTCAAAATAATGGCCTCTATTCACAGCAGTTGCCCATAATAACCAAATACCGATAGAAAACATCTTATTAGCTAAAGTCTTATTCCATCACTTCCACATACTGCCAACGATAAATAAAACACGCGATAAACCGACCATTCCTCATATTACCCATACATGAAGCCACTCCCATTTTGACTAATACCACAACAGATTCCCGGGCCAAACCTCGATATTAACCCTCTAACAAGATGAAATCCCATCTGTTCGCATTCATTAATGACTCCAACGATCATCTCGAATTCAACACACCACCATGGTGATACGACACCTCAATACAGGCCTAAGCCACAACTTGCATAATGCACGCACCATTAAGGAACGGTCTGAACGTACTCAATTCAGGACAAATGACTCAAACGGAAGAGTTGTACCTTAAGCTCATCAATACCATTACAACACAAAGCTGAGATCCCATCTCACATCATAGAAATAGAGTACCTGAATCCTCCTCGAAAGGTCATAACTTCACGTGGCCTCACCACAACGCACGATCCTATCCAAACACTGCTCCACATGAAACACCTCAAGTCACTATGCTTGAAATCGATAACCATGTCCAATTGATGTTTGGGACCAAAGAAAACCATTACATCCATGGTGAAACAAATAACATACACCACGCAAACCCGATAGAACATAACCGGTACACCATTCACCGAGGAACTCCCAATTACTCTTCTGGCTCGACTTCCACTATGAAATCCCAATGGAGCTGTACCATATGTTCCCATTACCAACAAATCATAACGTCTCTTAACACAGAAAGAGCAGCTCATAGATCACCCCAGATCACTAACAAGCTCAATAACGATCGAATCAACCTATCCCTCAACAATACAATTCGGGGCCAACCAAGCCAACTCAAGCTAAACACGTACCTACATCGGCCTGCCAACGAACTCATTACCAAGGAAGCCTGAAGATGCTCCTTCCACTACTATAACTCCTATCGGAGCCGTACGATACGGTGTCCGGTACTAAATAAATACCTAAATCCACAGCCTCGCCCGGCGACATGCCCCGCCACAAGAACGCATCCGAAAAAGTCCCTCAATACCGGAACTGAATCAATGGTAGAAACCTCTACACTAACATCCATCACGAAGGCCCAATTAAGAAAAGCAATCCTCCCCAGCCATCCGCTGGTCTTCGGAATACAAACCACTCTGCCAGAACATAATCCGATGCACCTCGCCATGCAACCTGTGGCATTTTCCGACATAGCCCATAGCACAATAATCTAGAATAACCCAACACTGAGACAACCAGTCTACACCCCAATATCATATCCAAAATCTAATATACCAAGCAATGAAAGATCCCCTCGTTCCTCCAAGTCCCAATAGCCGCTAACGGTACCAACACACACGATCCACAACCACAACATAGTCTGTACCTGAGAACTCCCAGTCTCCAACTCCATATAACACATGAATCACTGTACCTAATCCCCAAATTCCACCGTATGAATACATATTACACCTCAAGTACCCAGTCATTCCACGAAAAATATTCTAAAATTCCCCTATTCCATCAACAAACTCAGATATCAGCAGTCGATCCAACAAGAAAATGTCGCGATACCACTGGATTATTATCAGTCTAATCACATTACCCTTTTTTCGAGACACATACCCTCGTCAAATCACTTTCAATTAGCAGTACCATTTCCTTGATTACATGAGTCTACACGTTTCCTAAGAATTTTATGAGTTTCTTTCCAGAACTGAACTGTAACTCATCTAGCCAAGACCTTCCGTCAATCCCATCTAGAAGAAAATAATCACACATCCCACGCTTTGCATGCCCGCAAAAAGATATATAAATCTCCAAACCACGATAAAACCCAACAAGGACTCTCTCATAATTCCATTCGCTCAAGCTAAACTGCCAGGACTGAATCCTTCTATCTAAACCAAGCTGAGCAAGACGTCAAAACTCAAGAGCATTGCTGCTAAAATGCCTGTAAAAGCTTATTACCTCAAACACATACAAAGAATTAATCATACCCTTGCCATACCGATTCGGTCTATTATCAAGCTATTCCATCTATCTAATTTCCTTTTTGATTCATCATCAACTTGATATTTCTCCCTTGCTGTAGCATCACAATGCCTCAATCCAGGCTTACCACACGAGACTCGAATATAAGATCATACTGTCTAAGACCCATAGGCCACCGAATACTCTCTCAGCTGTTCACAGAAATACCACCTTCCAGAATACTTCACTTTGAAGAACTTCCTGCGAACCTATATTCGTTGCCATTACTTTCCAAATGCCGATACATAGGATCCCATAATTAAAATAAAAATACCACAAGCCTCGACATTCTTCGATGAATACACAGTCTCTAACCACATACACAACCTTGAGACACCTGATTGTTACATGTAGGATCTTGAACACAATCAAACCATTCTCGAGAGTCATTACTTCATATTCGAACTGCAATTTACCTGATCCAACGGACATAACCACCCATGCCTCATTAGCACTCTGACACCGCATGACGTGATCTCATTCCGATACAACCAAACAACTTCCTTCTCTTTACGCTAAGCATTCTTTATCAACAACAGCTCAAGACATCCTATAATTTCCATACATCTACGAAGTACCATATAACATCTGTCAAAATTTTGCTTCACTTGTGCCATCCTCGGTACAATTTCTGCAACCGGAACTGATTCGCCAGCATACCTCAAAACGGAACCAACATAGCACATAACCTGGCGATCAGCTAATCAACAGCAACCTCCCCAACTTGGCTCGAAGCCATATATCAGGACACACTCAATCACTGATAGTACTTTTACTCTAATGATGCCACAATATCATAGTGAGATTAAATTCAAATCATCTACTAGTTTGTGAAAACACAGATCATCTAGTACTGAAATCCTCGACAAACCTCGTATTCCTCCCACATCAGTTGAGTTCACCCTCTATAGTGACCCAAATTTATCAAATTTCAACATGTACTCTTCAATTACACACGAGACCTTCTAACAATATACATAATAATCATACCACTTAAGGACACTCCGCCGGAGATAACCCACCTACTCCGCCTCAATTTAGTACTTCAGCACACCTTCCACCATTATATACGTTACATAGTCATTTAGTTTTCCTGAGTCTGAACTCATACCGCCACATGTAATTCACTTTACTTTCCACCTAGGAGACACAAAAAAAAATACTCTTCACGCACCCATAACTCGGGGCTACACAACAGATCACAATAGGAATCGAACACTTACCAGCTCATCTATCATTCAGCAGACTCCTTCGTCACTACCAAGATCACATAGATACATCTTGCAGTACCAACATACTTATCACATGGATATCCAACCATCATTCCGGCTAATAGGGACAATATCGAACATATAAGTTCAGAACACTTGTTCGCGCAATCAGCACCTCGGTGCTCAAGCCATAGGCAAAGATACAGCCTCAAGTCCTCCAGACTGGCCTAACATACTCACGAAGATCACATCTCGCCCCTTGATCGGGGAATCACAAGCCATCAAGGCACATATACTATTGAGCGCTCATGTGCGCATACACACGTGTGGAAGGAATTTCAGGAATTATATCTCAAGCTGAATCTAGTACGCACGATAAGAATTCCAAGAAAGTGAAATTTTCCTAAAGGTTGTGTAGCCTCTCGAGGATAAAAACAGACGTCTTTGTACCGATCCGCGAGACTCTACTAAACCTGCTTATGACTTGTGAGACCTAGAAACCTAGGCTCTGATACCAACTTGTCACGACCCAATTTCCAAACCCGGTCGTGATGGCGCCTCTCGTGAAGACAAGGCCAGCCAACTTACCCAAATCATCTCTTTAACATTTATTAAACGTAAATGAATAGATAAATACAGCTTAACAACAATAATAACCAGTATTTACAACCCGACGGGGTGTCACAAGTCACGAGCATCTAAAGAAAACCTGGACACAACTACAGGGCCAATAATATACAAGAAATAAAACCCAGAATTCTAAAGACAACGTCTGGTGCCGCGAACGCTGGCGGTCACTTTTCTCAACTTTCATAGTAATACCTTCAATCAGCTAATAACCCCCTGCCGGGTGAACAATAGATGCAACTGCACGCGAGGTGCAGGGAGTAAAGTGAGTACTCCAACTCAGTGAGTAATAAGAGTAAATAATAGCTGAGCAGCAAGAAATCACGTAAGGCACTCCATCATGCTATATAGGACAGTACAATCCTTTGAAAAAATAGTAAAACCGTGAAAATCCTTTACAAATATCTGGTTCAACTAAAAACATCTTTTGAAAATATCCTTTTCCAACAGTCAAGCATATGATTGCGATATTAGATAGTGCAAGTGAGCACATAAGTCAGCCCCTCGGGCACAACACTTCACCAATAAATAACACCAGGGTATCTAGTAAACAGTGCAAGAAGTAGCATGGATGCTAATGCAATGAGAGTGCTGAATGTCATGACACGTAGTACAAACAGGAACCAATGCATGAATGCAATGCAATGCATATGACCGCTGCGGCGTGCAGCCCGATCCATTTGGGTACCCGCGCTCACTGTGGGGGTTCAGACTCCGGAGGGGCTCCTACAGACTAAGCGTAATATCAATATCACACCGCTGTGGCATGCAGCCCGATCCATCCTCAGTCCAGAAATACACATATAACACTGATCTGGTGCGCAGCCCGATCCATGTTTAGTCTAGAAATGTACATAAGCCACTTAGGCAATGTTCAAATAACAGTTCTCAGCTCAAAATGTAAAAAATATGTTTTTTAAGTTTTCAAATAAAGAAAAATGGCCGAATTTGTAAAACTGTATTAAAACCCTGGACCGAGATCAAATAACATGCAAAGTAATGCAAAATCAGTGATATCAATCCCTGAGGAATTCAAATGATCGACATGAAGCCCAAAACATGGCAATCAGTCAAATACGCGGTAAAAATCAACAACCGGGATGGACCAAGTCACAATCCCCAACGGTGCTCTACCCCATGCTCATATCCGGCGTGCAAGTCACCTCAATACAACACTAGGATGTGTAAATCCGGGGTTTCAAACTCTCAGGATATCATTTACATGTATTACTCACCTCGAACAGGCAAAATCTCAAGCTCGCGACACCTTTGCCCCTCAATTCGGCCTACTCGCGCGTCAAATCTAACCAAAATCAGAGCGAATACATCACACTATGCTAAGGGAACAATAACCAATTGAAAATAATCAAAATATAGCAAACATCTCGAAACTAGCAAAATCCGAGCCCCGGGCCCACTTTTCGAAAAATTACAAAACTCACATTACCGGATTCCTCGTCTCGCTATGAGTCTATACATAGCAAATTTACCAAAATCGGAGTCCATTTGACCCTCCAAATTCAATTTTTAACTTATAATTTCTCAAGCCCTAACTTACTCCATTTTTGATGAATTTCCACCAATTTACATGTTAATTCTACAATAAAATTGAATAATTAGGCCAAGCGACTTACATCCAATCGATTCCCAGTTAAAACTCTCAAAATCCTCGTCCAATGCTCTCAAGGTCGCTCAATAATGGAGGAAAATGGTTGAACTAGCGGATGAAATGTCCAATAAAAACCCTTCTGCCACCAGTCGACTTTCGCTTCTGCGATCCCCCTTCCGCTTAGGCGGGACTGCTTCTGCGGCCAATTTCCTGCTTTTGCGGATATTCATTTAAAATTGCAGTTCCTCTTTTGCGGCTCAAATTCCGCTTCTGCGGAACTCCCTCTTAAGACCCAAACCGCTTCTACGGTTAACCGTCCGCTCCTGCGGATCCGCTGATGCGAACCTCATTCCGCTTCTGTGGAACCACCCTACCAGACCACAAACCACTTTTTCGACCTATAACTCGCTTCTGCGGAACTGCTTCTGCGGCCCATTTCCACAGAAGCGAAAATACCTGATACCAGCAATATGAACCTGTAACAAACTTCAAGAACTCTCCGTTTAACTACCCGAACTCACCCCGAGGCCCCCGGGACCTCAACCAAAAGCACCAACATGTCTTAAAACATAACCCAAACTTGTTGCAATCATCACAACACATCAACCAACACTAAAATCATCAATTCTCATCAGATTTATGCCTAAGTTCTTAAAAAACTTCCGAAACACGCATTCAATAAAAAACCCAACTAAACGATGTTCGAATGACCTAAAAATTTGCACACATATCCAAAATCACCCAACAAAGCTACAGCAACTCTCGGAATCCTATTCCGACCCACGGATCAAAATCTCACCTATCAACCGGATTTCGCCAAAATACTAACTCGCCAATTCAAGCCTTATTCTACACCGGACCTCCAAAATCAATTTCGATCACGCTCCTAAGTCACAAATCATCCCTCGAAGCTAACCGAATTGTCGGAAATCACATCCGAGCCCTCTAACTCAATAGTCAACATTTGGTTGACTTTTCCAACTTCAGCTTTCCTTAAAAAGACTAAGTGTCTCATTTCTTATCAAAACCAATCCAAATCAACTATAACACACCACATACCGATAACGAAATATGAAGAAGCATGAAATGGGGGAAACAGAGCAATAACACATGAGACAATGGTCGGGTCGTCACAGTAGGCCATTATGCAAAGGATTGCAAAATCAAGGATACAATCAAAGAACTTGATTTAGATGAGAATATTAAAGATTCTCTTTGCAAAATTCTCCTAAATTCTTCTCCTGAGAATTCTGACCATGAATCTGGTCAAGAGTAATCAACTAGTGAAGACTTGAGAGTTCTTCAAGAAGAAGATTATATTTCATCTTCTGAGGATGAACATGAGTTCTATAATTAAGGACAATGCTCCAATCACTGTTGTAATCCTTATGAAGAACTTTTTAATATCTATTCCCAGTTTAAAGACTTGGAAATTAATGTCTTGACTAATAACAACATGATAAAGTTGTTGAGGGTTATCAAAGACCCAGAATTAAGGTCCCAGATTATTGACAAACTTCCTACCAACCTAGAGGAAGAAATAGAGGTGGACAAGATGGACAGTATTCCATCTCCAACAATACCTTACACCATATCTGCAATTCAAAGAATGGTGAAAAACAAAACCCACTCTGATAGGCCAGCTACTGTCCAAGATTTAAGCACAAAGATAATATATGTCAAAAGGCAAATCTCAGAATTAAAGACCTCTCATATAGCATTGGATGAAAGAGTTTTCAAATTAGAAAATTCTGAAGTAATTACTTTAAATTCCAATGTGAAAATCACTGAGCTATATACAGCTCCAATTTCTTCAGAAGAAAATACTGCTAGTACTTTACTTGCAGCCATAGACTTTTCTGAAGATGAGTTTTTAGAAAAACTCCAATATTTTATCACCCAAAAGTTTTTAATAAAAATAACACTTTTAATTGATTACAATTTCAAAAAATAAATTATTGCTTTATTTGATAGTGGAGCAGATTTAAATTGTGTAAAAGAAGGAGTAATACCCTCCAGATATTTTTATAAAACCACTCATCGTTTAAAAAATGCTAGTGGTGATTCAATGTGTATTTCGTATAAATTACCTAAAGCATATATTTGCCAATAAGATATATGTATTCCTGAAAGTTTTGTTTTGGTAAAAGATATCGACATGGATGTTGTACTTCGTGTCCCATTTCTTATATTGGGATACGAAAAGTTTTACCGGCACTTATGATGGTAAGAGTATCACTTTTGAGTTTATAACCCAACCTGTCCAAAGGTTTTTGAACGAAATTATTTCTAATAATATTTCTTCAAAAAAAATCAAATTGAATTTTTGAAAAATAAAATTTTTTCCATTACAGTTGATCAGAATTTAAAAAATCCTAAGTTAGTTGAGAAAATAAACTTTCTCAAAAACCAGTTTTCTGCTTCTATCTGTGTGGATAACCCAAACCAATTTTGGAGCAGAAAAAAGCATATTATAAGTCTTCCTTATGAAGATGATTTTTCGGAGGATAATATTCCTACCAAGGCCAGACCTTGCAAGATGAACTCTGAATCTTTGGAGTTATGCAAAAGAGAAATTGACTCTTTACAGCATAAGGGTTTGATTAGACCCTCCAAGTCCAAATGGTCTTATACTGGTTTTTATGTGAACAAGCATGCTGAACAGGAACGAGGAGTTCCTAGATTAGTTATTAACTATAAACCTCTCAATAAGGTTTTGAAATGGATTAGATTTCCTATTCCTAATAAAAAGGATTTACTGGATAGACTTCATAATGATATTATATTTTCAAAATTTGACTTAAAATCAGGTTATTGGCAGATTCAGATATCTGAATCAGACAGATATAAAATTGCTTTTAATGTACCAATGGGCCAATACGAATGGAATGTTATGCCTTTTGGTTTGAAAAATGCTCCCTCTGAATTTCAAAAAATTATGAATGATATCTTTCTTCCTTATACGGATTTCATAATTGTTTATATAGGTGACATTCTAGTATTTTCAAAAAATATAGAATCTCATTTTAAACATTTAGATTTATTTAAAAAGATTATTATTCAGAATGGTTTAGTTATATCAAAACCAAAATTGACGACTTTCCAAACTTCTGTTAGATTTTTGGGTCATAACATTCAAAAGGGTAGGATCATTCATATCAATAGGAGTATTGAATTTGCTTTTAAATTTCCAGATATAATTACTGATAAAACCCAGCTTCAGAGATTTCTTGGAAGCTTGAATAATATTTCTCCTTTTATAAAGGACCTTGCTCAGGATACTGCTCTTCTTTATGATAGATTAAAGAAGAATCCCAAAGCCTGGACTGATAGTCATACTGAATCAGTCAAAAGAATTAAACAAAAGGTTCATAATTGTAACGACCCAATTCCCAAACCCGGTCGTGATGGCGCCTCTCGTGAAGACAAGGCCAACCAGACCATTTCAGAACACCACTTAAAGTAGTTAATCTGTTATATAGCAGTTCGAATATGAAATTATCATACTAATCAATATGAATACAGCCCGACCGGGGTGTCACAAGTCACGAGCATCTAGGAAGATCCTTATTACAATTTAAAATATATAATACATAGAGTAAAATCTGGAAAACAAAAGGAGAAGAATCTCGGTGCTGCGAACGCCGGCGGTCACCTTGCTTAGCCACGATAGCAATACCTTCTGTCCGCTACTAACCCACTACCGGGTGAAAAAGTACTTGCAACTGCACGCGGGGTGCAGGGAGTAGAGTGAGTACTTCCAACTCAGTGGTAATAAGAGTAAATAATGCTGAGAGGCAAGAAATCACGTAAAAGCACTACATCATGCTATAAAATACGATACCACTCTTACGAGAATCAGTAGTTCCATGAAAATCTTTTATAAAAATATCTGAAGTATAATGCTATCTCAAGCAGTAAAATCAATTATACCATAAAAAAAACCATAAGGTATAAGATAATTCTCTTTCAAAAATAGTGGAAACAACAATTTGAACAATTAAAGAATAATAAAAAATTTGCCCCTCGGGCTCAGTATCAATCTCTGAGTACAGTAACAGCAACACGGGCTCACTCCCAACTCACCAGCACACAACATCAGCCCCTCGGGTCACTCCCAACTCACCAGGCACAATATCAGCCCCTTGGGCTCACTCCCAACTCACCATACACCGCATTCGCGTAGAGTAAATTTGAGCCCAGAGAATTTTGGCCTTCGCGTTCGCGTGACTAAGGTCGCGAACGCGATGAAGGATTTTCGGGCCTGGACAGAATGTTTTAAAGACATTTCCCCAGCGCCCCAACTCATTTCTTCCTCCATTTTTAAACATCTTGGGAGCTTTTGGACGGGAAGTCTGAAGGTTTCGACTGGAAATCGTTGGAGGTAAGTTTTATGAGTTAAATACATGATTTTATTGAAGAATCATCCTTGAAATTCATGAAAACATAGCAAAATTCTAAGAAATTAGGGCTTGGAGCAAAAATTTTAAATTTGGGATTTGAGGGGCCATTTGTGGTCTGATTTGGGATTTGTTGGTATGTACGGACTCGTGGCGAGACAAGGATTCCGGAAATGTGAATTTTGTAATTTTTCAAGAAGCGGGCCCGGGGCTCGGGTTTTGCCAATTTTGAGATTTTTAGTATTTTTCGAGTTCTTTCGATTAGATTATGTCCCATTAGCATATTGTGATATATTTGGACTGACTTTGGTTAGATTTGACGCGCGTGGAGGCCAGTTTGAGGGGAAAAGGCGTCGCAGGCTTGAGATTTTGCCGGTTCGAGGTAGGTAATACTTGTAAATGATGTCCTGAGGGTTTGAAACCCCAAACTTGCACATCATAGTGCTATATTGTGGTGACTTGCATGCCAGGTATAAGCGTGGGGTAGAGCACCGTTGGGGAGTATGACTTGGTCCGTCCCGGTTATTGATTTTATCGCGTATTTGATAATGAATTATGGATTGTTGTCATGATTTGGTCTTATTGCCAAACTTGGGCCTTGTGTCAATTATTTGAAATCTTTTGTGAATTTACATCACTATTTTTCCTCACGAATTGAAATATTATTGAATTCAATCCAATTGAATTATATTATTTTGTGAACTCAGCTACGTTTATACTCAACTCGAGATTTAAATGATATTTAAAATGTCAATGAGCTGAGCATTAATGTTTTACTGAAGCCCAAGAGGCTTATGACTATTTTTTGGACTGATTGAGGCTGAGGGCCATCTGTGAGGATATGTTGAGTGATGTGAGGAGGCTTTCAGGCCTCGAGTGCTATGTGAGAAGGCTTTCAGGCCTCGTGTGTGATGTGTGAAGGCTTTTAGGCCTATTGATATTGCGCTTGGGCTGTAGGAGCCCCTCCGAAGTCTGTACACACCCCCAGTGAGTGCAGGGTACCCAGGTGAGTTGGAAGTGGGCCCGAGAGGCCGTTGTTGTGTGTGGTGAGTTGGGAGTGGGCCTGAGAGGCCGTTGCTGTGTGTGGTGAGTTGGGAGTGAGCCCAAGGGGCTGATATTGTGCCTGGTGAGTTGGGAGTGAGCCCGAGGGGCTGATGTTGTGTGCTGGTGAGTTGGGAGTGAGCCCGTGTGGCTGTTACTATACTAAGATATTGATATTGAGCCCGAGGGGCAAACTTTTGATTATTCCTTAATTGTTAAAATTGTTGTTTCCACTATTTTTGAAAGAGAATTATCTGATACCTTATGGTTTTTTTTTTATGGTATAATTGATTTTACTGCTTGAGATAGCATTATACTTCAGATATTTTTATAAAATATTTTCATGGAACTACTGATTTTCGTAAGAGTGGTATCGTATTTTATAGCATGATGTAGTGCTTTTACGTGATTTCTTGCCTCTCGACATTATTTACTCTTATTACCACTGAGTTGGAAGTACTCACTCTACTCCCTGCACCCCGCGTACAGTTGCAGGTACTGTTTTATCTGGTAGCGGGTTAGTAGCGGACTGAAGGTATTGCTATCATGGCTAAGCAAGGTGACCGCCGGCGTTCGCGGCACCGAGATTCTTCTCCTTTTGTTTTCCAAATTTTGCTCTATGTATTATATATTTTAAATTGTAATAAGGATCCTTCTAGATGCTCCTGACTTGTGACACCCCGAGCGGGCTGTATTGGGCTGTATTCATATTGATTAGTATGATAATTTCATATTCGAACTGCTATATAATAGATTAACTACTTTAAGTGGTGTTCTGAGATGGTCTGGCTGGCCTTGTCTTCACGAGAGGCGCCATCATGATCGGGTTAGGGAATTGGGTCGTGATAGTTGGTATCAGAGCCTAGGTTACATAGGTCTTACGAGTCATGAGCAGGTTTAGTAGAGTCTCGCGGATCGGTATGGAGACGTCTGTATTTATCCTCGAGAGGCTGCAGAACCTTTAGGAAAAACTTCACTTTCTTCGAATTCTTATCGTGCGTACTTGATTCAGCTGGAGATATACCTCTTGAAATTCCGTCCATACATCAGTATGCGCACGTGAGCGCTTAGCAGTATATGTGCCTTGATGGCTTGTGATTCCCTATTGAGGGGCGAGAAGTAATCCCCGTGAGTTCGTGTTGGGCCAGTCTGGAGGACTTGAGGCCGGACCTTTGTTTATGACTTGAGCACCAAGGTGCTGATTTTTGTGAGCTGGTGTTATGAACTTATATGTTCAGTGTTGTCCCTAATTGTGGGAATGGCGGCTAGATAGCTACGTAATGAGTATGTTGGTACTGTGTAATGATTCTATATGACTAGGTAATAATGAAGAAGTCTGCAGGATAATAGATGAACTGTTGGTGATTCGTTTTTCTATTGTGATTCGTGGTGTAGCCCCAATATGGGCACGTGAATAATGTTTTCGTATTCCTAGTTGGGAAGTGTAGTACAATACGTATGGCGGTATCAGTTCAGACTCAGGAAGACTTAATGGTTGTGTTATAAATATGGCTGTGAAAGGTATACAAAAAATATCGAGAAAATGTTCCTACTTTGTTGAATAGCCCAGATAATGGAGGATTTAAAGGTATTTTCTATATGTTATGATTCAAATAGGTGCAACGCATGTCCATGTATCAATTTTGATAATATAGTACATGTAATATTGAGATTAATGTTGTTGATATACATTGTGATACCTTGTCAAGTTTTGGACGCGTTGTTAGGATGGTTTTGGTGATTCTCTGACAGGTGGATAGGCTCAATTACAAAGGAAATTCTGCCGAAATTTTTGAAAAATTTGGGGACTTAGTACAAATTTTGTATCTAGAGTGGGCTTATGAAGGAGAGAATTTCAAAAGAGTTGTAATACTAGATGATCTGTGTTTTCACAGCTTGTAAATGACTTGAGTTTAATCTCACTATAACATTGTGGCATTATCTGAGTAAGAATGCTATGAGTGGTTAAAAGTGCCTTGATATATGGCTTCGAGCCAAGTTGGGGAGGTTGTTATTGATTAACTGATTGCACTGTTGTGTGTTATGTTGGTTCTGTCTCAAAGTATATTGGCGAATCAGTTCTGGTCACGGAAATTGAGCCGAGAATGGCGAGTGTGAAGGAGAATTTTGATAAAGGTTGTATGGTGCGTCGTAGATGTGAAGAAATATTAGGATGTTTTGAGTTGATGTTGATAAAGAATG
>MU754465.1:4848-19884 GCA_026770625.1 Nicotiana glauca
TAAGGTAATAGATCATGTTTGTGCTTTTGGTTGAGGTCCCGGGGGCCTCGGGGTGATTTGGGTGGCTAAGTGGAAGGAATTTGAAGTTAGAAATTGCAGGTTTTGGGTTGCAGCAGGTGTTTCCGCATCTGCGGAAAGGAGGCCGCAGATGCGGTCTCGCAGGAGCGGAAATTGGAGCCGGGTCAAGATCTGCAGAAGCGGAGAGTTGGGTCGCTTAAGCGGTCCCGCAGAAGCGATTTTGGACCGCAGAAGCGGAAAAGTCACCTTAAGTGAAAAGTCCGCATAAGGGGACGTTGACAGCATAAACGGAAGGCGGAGAAGCGGGATTAGATCCGCAGAAGCAGAAATAACTGGCAGGTTAAGTGAGAACATCATCTTCGTGAAATTTTGAAAGAGTAACATTTTGGACTCCGAACCTTGAGAGCTTTGAGGCGATTTTGAAGAGGGTTTCGAGGGCTATTGTCAGGTATGAACTCTTGGACTTAGAGCTTAATTTTATGGTTTATAAACATGGATTTAGACTGAATAATTGAGGAATCAAAGATCAAAAATGGTGGTTTAAGGCTTGAATTTAAGAGAGTTAAAAATGGGTATTTGTGGGGTCAAAGGACCCCCATTTTGATGAATTTGATATGTATAGACTCGTGGCGAGACGAGAAATCCGTTAATGTAAGTTTTGTAATTTTTCGAGAAGCGGGCTCGGGGTTCGGGTTTTGTTAGTTTCGAGATTCTTGATATTTTTCGATTGTTTTCGATTGGGTATTGTTCCCTTAGCATATTGTTATGCATTCGCTCTGATTTTAGTTAGATTCGACGCGCGTGGAGGCCGAAGTGTGGGGCAAAGGCGTCGCGAGCTAGAGATTTTACCGGTTCGAGGTAAGTAATACTTGTAAATGATACCCTGAGGGTTTGAAACCCGGATTTGCACATCATAGTGCTGTATTGTGGTGACTTGCACGCCATGTATGAGCGTGGGGTAGAGCACCGTTGGGAATTGTGACTTGGTCCGTCCCGGTTGTTGACTTTACTGCGTGATTGACTGAAAACTACTTGATGCTATCATGATTTGGGTTGATTCCCATGTTTTGGGCTTCGTACCGATTAATTTGAATCCTTCAGGGATTGATGTCACTGTTTTTGCATTACGTTGCATATTATTTGATCTCAGTCCAAGGTTCTAAATACTGTTTTGCAAACTCAGCCATCTTTCTAAGATTTGAAAACTTAAACGATATTTTACTGACATTTTGAGATGAGAACTGCTGTTTTGCTATTGCCCAAGGGGCTTATGTGCATTTCTGGACTGTGCATGGATCGGGCTGCGCGCCGCAGCGGTGTGATATTGATATCATTGATATTGCGCTTGGGTTGTAGGAGCCCCTCAGGAGTTTGAACCCCCCACAGTGAGCGCGAGTACCCAAATGGATCGGGCTGTACGCCGCAGCGTTCATGTGCATTGCATTGCATTCACGCATTGATTCCTGTCTGTACTACATGACATGACATTTAGCACTCTCATATCATTGATATCCATGCTATTTCTTGCACTGTGTACCAGATACCCTGGTGTTATTTGTAAATAGAGTGCTGTGCCCGAGGGGCTGACTTGTGTGCGGACTTGCACTACCTGATATCGCATTCATATGCTTACTGTTGGAAAAAGAATATTTTCAAAAGAGATTTCAAAACTGAGCTAGATGTTTCTAAAGGATTTTCACGGTTTTACTTTTTTCTCAAAAGGTTGTACTGTCTCATGTAGCATGATGGAGTGTTCTTACGTGATTTCTTACCGCTCAGTTATTATTTGCTCTTATTACCATTGAGTTGGAAGTACTCACTTTATTTCCTGCACCACGTGTGCAGATTCAGGTGTTCCGGGAGCATAGTTGAGCTATTTGCTGCTTCAGAGCTTCTCAGGAGTTGTCGAGGTAGCTGCCTGACGTTCGCAGGACCCGACTCCTACCATATCCCTTTATTATTCCGCATTTGTGAATATCAGTATTACTGAGGATTTATTATTTTGTCATCTTAGAGGCTCTAGACTCATGACCCCAGGTCTTTGGGAGTTTTATTGGCAGTTGTTGTGATTTCCGTACCACTTCTGTCTATAATCACTGTTTAAAACTGTATGATCTGATAATCTAATGCTATAAATTGGAAAATGGGTTGTGTGGTTGAGTTATGAGTGTTATATGATCGGGCTTGCCTAGCATTTGATGTTGGGTGTCTTCACGACCGGGATTGGGATCGTGACAGAAACTTTCAAATCCTGAGTCCTCTGTAATGATCACTACGCCACATCTTTGAGTACAACCGTGGTCCATATTTTATGGTTTGAGCTTCTTATTCCATTATTGTATGTTTTAATCTTGTCTTTTGATCAATCAATACATATGTTGTTGTCATACCAAATAACTGTTGTTTTTCTAATTTTCTGCTTTGTAGGTATTGGAGAACTTTGGTCTCATCACATTACATAATAATCCCAGTAGATCCCTGCTGGTGAAAACTTTAATAAGAAACTTCATCTCAGACCTGAGCTTATGATTAATAAGTACCGGGAACACCTACTTTTTCTTATCTACTCTTGTCGAGGAGTTCTTCTGTTTGCCTATTATAGATGGCGGTCTACTTATTATGTTATGAAGAGTTTCCTCGCAATAGCCTAATTCTCTTTAGTTTTTTGTTCTTATTCTTAACCTTTCTAATTTTAGTGTCCTTTTAAGTTATCAAATTGTGTTTTTATTCGAGTTGGTAGCATAACCTTATTTTTCAACTTGGAGTATTTAGCCGGTTCAGTGAAAATTGTTGTAATTAGGGGTTTAGAAACTGCGGATCAACTTAAAAACAATTGCTTCATAGTTCATATTAAGCACTATCTTACTTTTAAAGTTAACTGTCTTACTTTTTAATCTTCTTGCTAGTAGTTTGTAAATTTTGCTATATAATCTTTTTGTAAATTATAATTTTATCTTTTGAATTACATTTCTATAATTGTATAGATTTACTTTGTTATGCATAAGGTTAGCAACAGCATCCTCGAATTTCCTTTGGGCTGCGGATTTTTTAATGAGGAAATATCCACTTTAACAAGGATTTTGTAGGGCTAATTGAAATCAAACTTGTCATGACCCAATTTTCATTAGAGGTCGGGATGACGCCTAATTAGGAGTGTTTGCTGGTCGGTACGGTAAGGTATGTAGACATTTCGATTCAGTATTTTCGGTATTCGATTTCTTAAAATGCTATACCAGCACTGTACCTAATTAAATTCAGTATGGTTTGGTTTCAGTTTATTCGGTTCGATAACTTCGGTTTGAATACTAACTAGTGCATAGAATCATACACTCTAATATTCTTAATTAAGCACTCAAAAGTACAAAACTAAAAACATTTGTTGACAAAAGTTTTGTCCAAAACCAGCAAATATCAACTCAGAGAGAGAAAACTGTACATAAAGGAATAAATTTCATCAATAGCAATGTCTTGTTACTTGCTTAGAGTTAATTGATGAAGTTAGAGAATAAAAAAAGTAAAATTTTAATTTTTTTTATATTTATATCATAATTAATAATATATGTATCGTGTAATATAATATATATTTCGATACGGTATCAGTATTTAGGTATTTTATTTTAAAATACCAAATACCATATCTAATACCAAATTTTTTTAACACTTAAACCAAATACCATATCGAATACCAAATACAAAATTTTCGATTTTCGTACGATAATTTGGTATTACCAAATTATGCGCAGTCCTACACCCGACGTCACTGCTGACTAGTCAACAGTGAACTATCCACTTAATTGTTCATTTTTATATTTTTAAAGTCATCGATTTTATTTAACAAAGAGAGTAAAAGTGAAATTCGACCTCGGTGATATAAAGCATAAAATAAACATAAGAGTGAAGTAATGAAATTAAATATACAAAAACCATGAATATCTACTAGAAATTTCCAAAATCCAGTGTCATAAGTGCACGAGTATCTAGTAGAATATACAAAACTCCCTACAACTACTGCCTAAACCAGAATAGACAGAAATAATGAATATAACAAGAGGAAGCTCTGGGTGTTGCAGAACTGTTACGACCCTAAAACTGACCCGGCCATGATGGCGCCTATTGTAACACTAGGCCAGCCGACACAAACTCCAAAACCAACCAAACAATTATAATAAGTCATTTATAGTCATTAATAAGCTAAATCCCAAAAGGTAAGGTAGAACAGAATAGTGCGGAAACAAAACACAGCCCAACATCGGGTTGTCATTAGTCATGAGAAATTACAACTCGTCTAGAAACATGAAAAGACAACATAGTCTGAAACAAAGCTAATACAAAGCGGAATAAAGAAAGGAAGGAGAAGCACTGGGTTGCGAATGCCAAGCAGATACCTAGTCAACTCCGGAAGCCTGCTGGAAGACAAATCATCACTTGTTAGCGTGACCCGAGACACCTGAATTTACACACATAGTGCAGGGAGTAATGTGAGTACGCCAACTCAGGAAGTAATAAAAGTAAAAACACCTGAGCAGTAAAAAAATACGTAAACCATAGCATAACGCTACAACAAAATAGTATAAGTCCAAAATAATGCAGTAAAGCAATCACACTCGTAAAAACACGGCAACTCAGTAAAAACCTTTTTAAAACAACTTTCAATAGTTTCAAGCGAGTGATGAAACTGTGAGAAAAGAATAGAAATGTAAACAGCCCCTCGGGCAAAACATATACCACAACCGCCCTTCGGGAAAAATATCAACAGAACTAGCCCCTTGGGCTACCTCACAATCACTCGTATCATCCCCTCGGGCAATAACATGAAACAACAACAGCCCCTCGGGAAATATTGCATCTCTCACTGGGTACCGACGCTCACTGGGGGTGTGCAGACTCTTGGACTACAGCCCAAGCGCTATAACAAGCCATCTCGTGGCATAATCAAACATGCCCTTGGCCTCATAACAAGCCATTTCGTGGCGTAGCAAATCAGGCCCTCTTCCTCATAATCATGAATCAGTACAACACTGCTGCAGTGCGCAACCCGATCCTATAATATCCTCACAACATAGGCCCTCGGCCTCACTCAGTCAGTAATCTCTCAAGCTACCCGGGCAACAGTAAAACATGATGCTCAACCCAAAATATCACTTAAAATATCAAAACGGAGTAAATATGGCTGAGTTATGAAAATAGTAGAATACGACATGACTGGGTATAAATATGAAGTCAAAACAGTGAGGAATAGTATTAAAAATCCCCTAAGGGTCCAAAACGGTTGGCACGAGGCGCAAATTTGACATTCAACCCAAAACATGATAATATTTTCTAAAACACAATGATATCAAGTAGTTTACAATCAAATACGTGACTTAACAGTCATATGGGATGGACTAGGTCACAATCCCCAACGGTGCACGACCCCACGCTCGTCATCTAGCGTGTACGTCACCTCAAAGTAGCACAATGATGTGAAATCCGGGATTTCATACCCTCAGGATAGCATTTACAATCATTACTTACCTCAATCCGGTCAAAATTCTAGCTCGTGATGCCCTTGCCTCTCGAATCGGCCTCCTAATGCTCCAAATCTAACCAAAACAGATTCATACCATCAAAAATATTCTAAGGGAACAAAGCCCACTCGAAAATAATCAATTTACACCAAGATCCCGAAATTGACCAAACCTGACCCCCGGGCCCATGTCTCGGATTCCGATAAATATAACAAAACTAGAATCCTTACACTCTCATGAATTCATACATACAAAATTTATGAAAATCCACCCACTAATGACCCCTCAAATATCTAATTTTTGGTCTCAATTTCCCAAGCCCTAAACCCCCAATTTTGCTACTGATTTTCCATAGTTTTCAAGCTTACAATGTTAAAAATTATCATAGAAACAAGTTTAGGGTCCAAAACCCTTACCTCCACGAAACTCTCTTGAATTCCCTCTTCAATTTGCTCTCCCAAGCTTTCTCCCGAATGAAATATGGTGAAAAACCACTCAAAATCACGAAGGGACAAATATATATGTTCTGCCCCAGCAAAACCGCTTCTGCGGTACAAAATCTCACACTTGCGCTACCGCAGGTGCGCTCAAACTTCCGCATCTGCGGTTCCCGCGCCTCTTACCCATTTTCGCATCTGCGACCCTAGTTGTGCTTCTGCGGGCTCGCACCTGCGGTCTCCAAGCCGTAGGTGCGGTTATGACAGGAACTTCAGCAGCTTCAGCTGCATATTTCCAACTCCAAACTTCCCGTCAACCACCCAAAATCATCTCGATGCCCACAGGACCTCAACCAAAAGTACGGATAAGTCATACACCACTAACCAAACTTATAAAAAACTTCGAAACACCTAAAACAATGTCAAAACAACAAAATAACATCGGATTCAAGCTTAAGGTTTCCAAAAACTTCCGAATTTCGTTTTTGATCAAAAAGTCTATCAAACCACGTCTGAATGACCTATATTTTTGCACGTCACAAATGACACAACAGACCTACTTCAATTCCAGAATTCCATTTCGACCCCTATATCAAAATCTCCGCTACCAACCGAAAAATACCAAAATTCCAATTTCGCCAATTCAAGCCTAAATCTATCCCGGACGTCCAAAACACATTCCGACCACGTTCCTAAGTCCCAAATCGCCTCATGAAGCTATTCAAACCATCAAGATTCATATCCGTGACCTATTTCACATCAATATCTGGTTGACTTTTCCAACTTAAGCTTACCCCAAAAAGACTAAGTGTCTCAAACCTTTCCAAAATCATTCCGAATTCGAACCACCCAACTCGATACCATATAACACAGATTAAAAAAGCATAAAGAAGAAGAAATAGGGAAGACAAGGCGGTAACTCATGAAATGACCGGCCGGGTCGTTATATCCTCCCCCTCTTAAATAAACCTTCATCCTCGAACGAGTCAAGAAACACACCTGAAGCCTCAAATAGGTGAGGATAATTGATCCGCATCTCTCGCTCGGTCTCCCAGGTAGCCTCTTCCACGGGCCGACCTCTCTACTGCACTTTTACTGAAGTTATATCCTTTGACCTCAACTTCCGAATCTGACGCTCCAAAATAGCTAATGGCTCGATATCATAAGTCAAATCACCATCAAACTGTACCGTGCTGAAATCTAGAACATGAGATTGATCTCTAATATACATCCAGAGCATAGAAACATATAACACCGGATGCACACTTGATAAGTTGGGTGGCAAAGCAAGCTCATAAGCCACCTCCCCAATCCTTCAAAGCACCTCAAAAGGCCCAAGGAACCAAGGACTCAATTTACCTTTCTTCCCAAATCTCATAACACCCTTCATGGGTGAAACCTTCAATAGAACCTTCTCACCAACCATGTAGGACACATCACGAACCTTCCTATTAGCATAACTCTTTTGTCTCAACTGCACTGTACGAAGCCGCTCTTGAATCACCTTCACCTTGCCCAAAGCATCCTGCACCAAGTTTGTACCCAATAGCCTAGCCTCACCTGGCACAAACTAACCAATTGAAGATCTACACTATCTCCCATACAAAGAATCATATGGAGCCATCTAAATACTCGACTAGTAACTGTTTTTATAAGTAAACTCCGCGAGAGGTAGAAAATGATCCCATGACCCTCCAAAATTAATGACGCAAGAGCACAACATGTCATCCAATATCTAAATAGTGCGCTCGAACTGCCCGTCTATCTGAGGGTGAAAAGTTGTGCTCAACTCAATCTGAGTACCCAACTCTCTTTGCACGACCCTCCAAAAATGCGAAGTAAACTGAGTACCTCTATCTGAGATAATGGAAATCGGGACACCATGCAAACGAACAACCACTTGGATATAAATCTGTGCTAACCGCTATGAGGAATAGGTAGTACAAACAGGAATGAAGTGCGCTGACTTGGTCAGCCGATCCACAATCACCCAAATAGCATAGAACTTTTTCAAAGTCCGTGGGAGCCCAACTACAAAGTCCATGGTGATCCTCTCCCACTTCCACTATAGAATAACCATTTCCTAAAGCAAGCCACCTGGTCTCTGATGTTCATATTTCACCTACTGAAAATTGAGACACCGAGCTACAAATCCCACAATGTCCTTTTTCATTCTCCTCTACCAATAATGCTGTCTCAAATCCTGATACATCTTCACAACACCCAGATGAATGGAATACCGTGAGCTATGGGCCTCCTCCAGAATCAACTCCCGAAGCCCATCCACATTAGGCACACAAATCCTGCCCTGCATCCTCAACACCCCATCATCGCCAATGGTCACATCTCTGGCATCGTCGTGCTGAACTCTGTCCTTAAGTACAAGAAAATGAGGATCATCATACTGGCACTCTCTGATACGATCAAATAAGGAAGACCGAGAAATCACACAAGCCAATACCCGACTAGGCTCCGAAATATCCAACCTCATGAACCGATTGGCCAAGTCCTGAACATCAACTACATGAGGTCTCTCCCCAACAGGAATATAAGACAAACTCCCCATACTTACCGCCTTCCTACTCAAGGCATCGACCACCACATTGGCCTTTCCTGGACGGTACAAAATAGTAATATCATAGTCCTTTAGCAGCTCCAACCATCTCCGCTGCCTCAAATTAATATTCTTCTGTTTGAACAAGCACTGAAGGCATCAGTAAACACCTAACAAGACACACCATAAAGATAATACCTCCAAATCTTCAACTCATGAACAATCGCAGCCAACTCTAAATCGTGAACATGGTAGTTCTTCTCATGGGGCTTCAACTGACGAGAAGCATAAGCAATAACTCTACCCTCCTACATCAACACACACCCAATACCCACTTTCGAAGCATCACAATACACTTGTTGGCCCAAGTAAAGGTTAGTTTTGAAGATTGACAAAGGAACTCAGGATGGACCAGGTCCATCACTCAAGTGCACAGAAACGGGAAGATTCGACCATGTGGGTTTCACGTGAAGGAGATAAGCTTAACTTGGTGTATTTAATATCTCTTGATCGAAAAGATTGCATAATTGATAAGGAGAATGAGTCCTTAATCAAAGAGAACACTATCCAAGATAAGTTGAAATCAATTAGAACTCTTCCATCAAGGAAGAGTTGCATTAGAACTCTAGTTATTTCTTCATCTACTAACTCTATAAATTGCAGGATGTTCTCACATTAAAGTGTTGCATAAAAATGCAGACGTTAAACATGAATTGGGAGCAAAATAGCAAGGGTTTTTGCAAGCAATTCGTGTGTGATTCAAGTGTGAAAACCTGAAGCTACATGAACCAGATTGAAGAACCAGCTCCATCAAGAGTTTAATGTGTCTTTCTTTTATTCTAGTTCAATTGTAGTAGGTGTTTTAAAGTTGAACCTTTCCAGCTTTCATAGAAGCAATTGTATTAGGTACTTTGAGTATTTAAGTTATAGTTAACTTGAAGTTGTCGTAGCTGTTAGAGGCTGGTTGCTGCAACGGGATTAGAGTTAATCCTTAGGTTTACAAAGAGTTTTGTAAATGCAGTTTTGGCTCAGTGATTTTAGTGGAAGTTTGGGAAAATCCTACTGAGTAGTAGATCATGGTTTTTTCACCTTTTGAGCCAGGTGTTTTCCACGTAAAAATCTCTGTATTATTTATTTTCTATAATTATTATTTTGCAAACAACAGTAGTTAGTACACCTAGAAGAACCAGGTTCTTCTAGAGCAAAAATTGGGTACCACTCAAATCACCCCCCCTCTTGTGTGGTATTGATGTTTAGAACATCAATTGGTATGAAAGTAGGTTATCCTTAAAGAGGCTAACACCTTAGGAGAAGATCAATAATGAGTGCACCACCTGGGAACTGGGAAGGGCAATCCACTACCAGGCCTCCACTTTTCAATGGTTAGTACTATTCTTGGTGGAAGAACAGAATGAAAGATCACATTATAAGGGAAGATTATGAACTCTGGGACATAGTCACTGATGGTCCCCTAGCAACCACAAAGAAGAATGCTGAAGGAATTGATGTGCCAAAGACAAGGGCTAACTGTACTGCTGAGGACCTGAGAAAGTGGGAGAAAAATGCTAAAGCCAAGAAATGGCTTGTGTGTGGACTAGGACCAGATGAGTACAGCAGGATCCAAAGTTGTACACCTGCTAAGGAAATATGGGACACTCTGCAAGTGACCCACGAAGGAACAACTCAAGTGAAAAGATCAAGAGAAACATTTCTGTATTCTCAATATGAAAATTTTACTATGAAGGAAGGAGAAACTATCCAGGAGATGTATACTAGATTCACTACTTTGACAAATGAACTTGAGTCTCTTGGAAGGATTATCCTTGAAGAAGACAAGAGTGAGAAAATTCTGACAAGGGTTCTGCCAGTCACATGGGAAAGCAAAATCACAGCTATTCAGGAATCTAATAATATTTCTACCCTCAAGCTGGATGAACTAATTGGAAATCTTACTACCTATGAACTGAGAAGGCAAACTATGAAGATGGATGCACTCAAGAAGGAAACGAGCATGGCATTCAGAATCACTGAAGGTGCTGATTTAGAGGAGGATGAAATGACCATGATCACAAAGGAGTTCAAGAAGTACCTAATGAGAGGAAATGGTCCTTCAAGAAGTGGAAGCTACAACAAACCAAGGGTTCCTGAAAAACAAACCAATGAGGAGTGTTACAAGTATGGGAAGACTGATCACCACATCAAAAATTGCCCTCAATAGGAAATTGAATAGAAGAAGGAAAGAGCTGAACGAAGGAACAGGTTCATCCCAAGAAGAACAAAGGACCAACAAAGGCTATGGTTGCTGCTTGGGGTGAAAGCTCAGATAAGGACTCAGAGGATGAAGATGGAGAAGAACAAGCACTTATGGCAATTGGAGAATCCGATGAGGAGTCTAAAGTAAGTATAATTCATCTCAAAGACAAGATTAAATTTTTGTCTAAAGAAAGGCTATCTGAGTTACTCCTGGATTTCATTGATGAATCTGAGGATCTAAACAATGAAAACAAATAGCTATCTAAGGAGTGTGTGATTTTGCAAGCTAAGTGCAAAAACCTGGAACTTAGGGCTAGTGAAAGTGATAGTAAAAATGATGAGTTGAAGAACCACGTTCATGAACTTGACACCACAGTCCTAGAGCTTAAATATGAAAATCTAAAATTAAAATTAGGAACTGGTAAAAAGAAATCTGATCACAGATAACTCACTTTAGAAGAAAATGTAGGAAAAATAAAAGATGAGTTGTACAAAAGAGATGAGCAGATAAGAGTCCTTAAGGAGGATCTAAACAAGGTTAAGCACGAGCTAGATAGAACCTGTAAATGGAATAGATCCTCCGATGCACTTTCATGGCTACATGAACACCATAATAGCAATAAGAGAGGACTTGGATACGAGACCCCTGCACCTAAGTGGGATCCCAAAAGCAAGTACCTCACACTTCTTGAGAACAAAATTTTCTCACACTTTGGTAAAACTGGTCACTATAAATCTGAATGTATTGCAAAAGAAAAGGCTAGTAAAAAGAATAAAGAATTTGTTCAAGGGAAAAATAGGCTGCCAGGTTGGGCTAAAAAGAATATGATTCACCCTTTTGCGTATAGAAAGGGACCCAAACTAGTTTGGGTTCGTAAGACTAACCCCTGAGTTCCTTTTATGGGTCCAAGTGAAAGGGAGCAGCCAAATATGGTACATGGATAGTGGCTGCTCAAGGCGTATGATAGGAAGCAAGAACCAGCTCCTTTTACTTGAGGACCTCAAAGGAGGTAATGTCTCCATTGGAAATGGGAAAAAAGGTGATATCATTGGGGTTGGAAAGATAGGTAAGATTGATTCTCACTCATCTATCAGTGTATCACAATTATGTGATAAAGGTAACTTGGTAGCATTCACCACTAACAAATATTTTGTGATTAATCTTACCATTGACAAGATTGTTTTGCAAGGAAAACGAGTAACCAATACATATATTGTAGATTTGTCCACTTTCAGAAAATGAACTCACTTGCTTAAGTGTGTTGGACAATGATCCCCTCCTTTGGCATAAGAGACTTGGACATGCAAGTCTGATTCAACTCAAAAAATTAGTCTCCAAGGATCTGGTGATAGGGCTGCCTAACATCAAGTTCAAGGAAGACAAAGTTTGTGAGGCTTGTGCAAGGGGGAAGCAGGTAAGATCCTCTTTTAAATGCAAGAAAGTGGTAAGCACCACCAGAACGATGGAACTGGTCCATATGGATCTCTGTGGTCCAATGAGAACATTAAGTAGAGGTGGTAATAGATATGTGATGGTGCTTGTTGATGATTACTCTTGGTTTACATGGACATTATTTTTAACATCTAAAGATGAAACATTTGACATATTTACTTCTTTTGTTAGAAAAACTCAGAAACAACTAGGTAATCAATTTGCATCAATTAGGTCTATCATGTAACTGAATTTTAAAATGCCAAGTTTGCCGAACTTTTGGATGCTATATCATAAATAGTTACATGACTAGATCTCTTATTAAGAAGATTCCCTATGAGTCACTTAAAGGGGAAAGCTAAATATATCCCATCTTAGGACATTTATATGCAAGTGCTTTGTGCACAATAATGGCAAAGACTCCCTAGGTAAGTATGGTCCTAGAAGTGATGAGGCAGTATTCTTGGGATATTCTTTACATAGTAAAGCTTATAAGATATACAGTAAAAGAACTATGTGTGGAAAAAAAATGTATATGTTATTTAAAACTAACATTCTTTCTGAGAAGCAGGAATAAGATAATGAAGAGATTGGGCTGATAAGAAATTCAAACGATGAAACCATGGTCCAGCCTGAAGAGGCATCACAGGAAGGAACAGGCGATGGAACATGTCCTTCCACCCATGGCAACATGACATGGGGAACCGACTAAAGAGGAACTGATCCTAAAACCTCGAGGGAACCTGTCCATAAGCATATTACTCAGTAAAAAAACCATGAAGAAACATATAAAGAAATTGACACTCCTATTGCAGCATCCAAGAAGTTGGATATAGATGAACCTGGTTCATCTGTTGATCAGAAGTTGTATAGGGGCAAATCCAAAAGAGTCTAACTTTACTGCTGTCAAGAGGATACTGAGATATCTGAAAGGAACCACTGATATGTGCCTTTGGTATCCTAAAGGTAGTAATTTTGATCTAGTACGATATGCTAATGCTGATTATGTAGGTTTTCTAGTGGAAAGGAAGACCACCTCAGGTATGGCACACTTCCTTGGTTCTTGTCTTGTGTCATGGCCTACCAAAAAGGCAAAATTTAATGGCCTTATCTACTGCTGAAGTTGAGTATGTTGTTGCTGCTTCATGTTGTGCTCAATTGTTATGAATCAAACAACCATTATTGAACTTTAGAATCGATGTTGGTTGCATCCCTATTTTTTGTGTTAACATCGGTTCATCATAAGAGAACTGTGACGACCCGGCATGTCGTCACATGAGTTACCGCCCCGTTCCCCCCCCATATTATGTTTCTCTATGATTTAATATCAGTATTTGAGTTGATCGGATAGAGTTGGATTGGTTTTAGTTGGAAAGGAGGCATTTAGCCTCTTAGAAGGAAGCTTGTTATGAAAAAGTCAACCGGATGTTGACTATGTAGTTAGAGGGCTCAGATGTGAATTTCGGTGGTTTTGTTAGCTTCGGGGGATGATTTGTGACCTAGGAGTGCAATCGGAATTGAATTTGGAGGTCCGGTGTAGAATTAGGCTTGAATTGGCGAAGTGTGAATTTTGGCGGATTCCGGTTGATAGGTGAAATTTTGATCCGAGGGTCGGAAAGGAATTTCGAGAGTTGCTGTAGATTTGTTAGGTGATTTTGAACTTGTGTGCAAAATTTCAGTTGATTCGGAGGTGTTTAGGTCGGGTTTTTGATTGAATGAGAATTTTAAAAGTTTTAGTTTAACTTAAGCCTTGATTTGATGAAAACTTGACGATTTTAATGTTAACGATAGTGTTTTTGTGGCTCGAGCTAGTTTGAATGAGGTATTAGAACATATCTGTGCTTTTGGTTGAGGTCCCGCAGGGCTCGGGGTGATTTCAGATGGTTAATCGGGCTATTTTTGGACTTTGAGGACTGCTGGTTTTTCAGCTGTTGGTGTTGCAGAAGATTGTTCTTCGCGTTCGCATGGGTGAGTCGCGAACGCGTAGAAGGAATTGGAGATCTAGGAATTTTGGCCTTCGCGTTAGCGAAGGGAGGCCGCGTTCGCGTAGGTTGGGGCCCGTTTGCCTTCGCGTTCACGTTTGGCTCCATGCGTTCGCGAAGAGGAAATGTTGGGGTGTCCTGATTTGTGCTTCGCATTCGCGTCCTTAGCACGCATTCACGTAGAAGGAAATTGGCCCAGTGTATTTTTGGCCATCGCGGACGCAAGATGGCATCGCGTTTGCGATGAAGGGGTGTTCAGCGAATGATTTTAAGGACATTCCAGTCGCGAACCCATCACTTTTTCCACCATTTTTACTCAATTTGGAGAGCTTTTGGACGGGGATTGAAGGAAGTTTCAACTAAGATCGATTGGAGGTAAGTTTTATGAGTTAAATACATGATTTTATTGAAGAATCACCCTAGAAATCCATGAAAACATAGCCAAATCATATGAAATTAGGGCTTGAGATTGAAATTCTAAAATAGTGATTTGAGGGGTCAAATGAACTCCGATTTTTGTGAATTTCATATGGTTAGACTCGCGGCGAGATAAGGATCGTATTTATGTAAAATTTTCTGGATTTCTAGAAGTGGGCTCGGGGCTCAGGTTTTGCAAATTTCGTGATTTTCGATATTTTTCGAGTCTTTTCGATTGGGTTATATTCCCTTAGCCTATTGTAATGTATTCATTGTGGTTTTGGCCAGATTCGACGCGCGAAGAGGTAAATTCGAGAGGCAAGGATATAGCGGAGTAGACGTTTGACCGTCTTGAGGTGAGTAATGATTTTAAATGATGCCCTGAGGGTTTGAAACCCCGAGTTGCACAACATACTGCTATGTTGAGATGAGACAC
>MU754467.1:7633-31394 GCA_026770625.1 Nicotiana glauca
ATATTCCCCAAATCCCACCAGAACTTCTCAAATATTAGTTCCAAATTTTCCGGCCAAAAACCTTTATTAAAATTCTTAGGGATTCATTGACCGTAACATCCTAAACAAGTGTTTTCTTTTTGGAAAAACACATGTTCGGTATGTTACGGATCATAGATCCTAAAGAATTCCAACAATTTCGACTCAAAAAATATTAAAGAGAAGTCTGCCGGCGACTAAAAACTTCAAGAAAAGGCCATAAAAGGCCTCCTGGGTAACGGAGGTTGATTTTTAAAAGAAATAGAAGAAAAAGAAAAGCAAAAAACAAGATTATCAGAAAAATAAGAAAAAAAAAGAGCTAAGTATCTTCTTTCTTTCTTTCTTTCTTTTGATTTCTTCGGTGTGTGCATGTGTGTTTCCCATCTCTGATTCTTGATATTCTTTTTAGACCATCTGATTCATCTAAAATTGATACTATTTTGAAAAAAAAAAAGATAATGAATAATTTTTCAATGCTATTTCTGTAGGGTTAAATGTTTGATTAGTTTCTAGAAATTTTAGATTTGATTTCGATTTCTGTTTACGCTTTTGATTTACAGTAGATTTAATTTAGTTTCTGAATTTGTTAATTAGCAATTGATGTTGGGATAATTGGTAGTTTAATTAGGCTGATTGGTTTATAGCTGTTTTGATCTTCGTATAAGAAATTAATTGATTCTGATTAGTTTTGGTAATTAGTTTGATTAAATCAGGGTTGACAATATAAAGGGATAAAGGGGTAAAGGCAGTAAGGGCAAGGGGTAAATAGGATTTGGATTCAAGGGTGAATTGGGAATACAAAAATAATTTAATTGTAATAAAATTTAGGAGGCAGGGGTAATGTGGTCAATAAAAGGATAATGCAGTAAAATACCAATTAGAAGTGGGGGTAAAAGGGTAAAAATAAAGGAATAGAATATTCTAGATAGAGGAAAAAGGGTTAATTCTGTATTCATAAGAGGTTTAAATCGATTAGCTAACAAATAATAGGGGTCCAATTGAAATAAAAGAGGGACTGACTGATAAAATCTGAAATTTAAACTTCCCTCTCCTTTTGTTCTATAAATAGGCCTCACTTGGCGTCTTTGAATAAGTTTTTAAAAATCTGAAAAATTATCCTCTAAGTAGTATACCATTCTTCCTTTCAAATTTCGAAATTCATCTCTTCAAAAATACAAAAACATTAGAAATTAAAAAAAAATCCTTAGAATATTATGTTTCATTGATTCTAGCTCAAATAGAAAGTTGAATCTCAATTCTATTTGGTTCTGGTGATCGAAATGATGATGAATTTGCATTAAAAGTAGTCGAATGTTTGTTCTGCTGGCTTCGATCATTTGCTGTGATTTAATTCTGGTGTATTGAAGCTGTGATTTGGCCTGTCCGTTTTTGCTGGTTAAACTCTACTGATCGATCCTTCATTTTCTTCATCTCATTCTATTTCCAGGTACATTTCTGAATTCAATCCAGTGTAAACATGATTTGAAGTTGGAAAAATGGAGAATAATCATCAGTTCACCTATTAGTTATTTTTGTTTTTGTTTATGCCGCTTAATAGCTATTATAGTTTAAAATTAGTGTTCTGGTAGTTCTTAGTAAATCAGTGTTATAATATTTGTTTTACTACTATAGCAGGTTTTAGATAAAGTAGTATTGATATGGATTATGTAATGAGGACTATTTAATTTGGATTGAACTTGTTAACTTTGCATTAGTAGCGTGATTTTTAACCTTTGATTAGTGATTATTAGCTGTAAAAAATAGGTTTAAATGACTTCATATTCTGTAATTGTCGTAATAATCTAATTTTCTGATTAAAAGTAATTGAATGATGAATAATGTTTAGTTTCAAACAGGATTAATATAATTGCTATTATAGCTTCGATATGACTTCATCTAGTTAGACCTGATAAGTATGGATATTAGCTACTTTGTAATGGGTTTCATAAAAACAGGTCAGATTAATAGTTGGAGTTATCAAATAGCAAGCTAAAATCGGTATTATTGAACAAATCAGTTTAAAACTATGTGATAGAATTCAGTCGAACAATGTATATTAGATTTTCATTCTAGGTTTATAATTTGGAATACATAGAATAATTGGTAATCAAATTGATTTAATTGAATTGATATCAGGTTCATTATGCCTGTGGGCTATTATGAGTCCATGAGCCAAATCTGGAGACTATTAAAGTCTAAGGCCCAAACGTGCCTTCTATGGTTATAGTGTTTTGCCTCACTTGTCCAATACTTGGGTCAGGCTAAAGGCCCAAAAGTATTCTGAAATTTAATTGAGAATCAAAAATGATGATATTAAAAAAATAATAATTAGGAATTGGAAATTGTGTGACATAACTGGGCCAAAATCTTTGGGGCCCAAAAACGTTTTTGAATTAATTTGTATACTGAAAATACGTTAGGAACCGTGGGAAATTAATTCATCAATACAAAATTAAGTTTTGAATTAGGTAGTGGGTTTAAGCTAAAAGATTTATCCTTTTGTTTGAATCCGGACTTGAATTTGAGATTTGAATTTGTATTCGTGAATCAATTAGCCTTTAGAGACGAAAAAATAAAAAATTTAGATACTTTAGCTTGGCCTTAATAAATAAAATGGGACGAGCCTCGCCAAATCAAATACACAATTGCGGGGCCCTCATTAATAAGTATTCGGAATATGCCGTTTAGCGAATTTCACGGCCTTCCCAAAATATAACAATACGTTAGCCACTTTAAGCGAGATTTTAAATAATCTTACCTTCCTAATACGGGTGTGCATTTTATGCAACCCAAATCCAAATTCGAAAATATCGAAAAAGAATGTGTCGAGGATCCGGGTGCCTTTCATGTGACGTGATCCGAAAACATGTCCTTAAACGACGTTCACTTTCTTAAAATAAAAATAATTTGACNTTTCCTCGATTCGGGATTTAAACCGATGACTTGGGACACCATAAATCTCTCAAGTGGCGACTCTGTACTATTTAATAAAAACGAATCCCGTTTCGATTGTCCTTAAATTGGAAAAACTCCTTTATTACTATATCTCTTCCTAAGGTGTAGTAAAAGCCGATAAAGCCGTAGTCGGAAAAAGGAGGTGTGGCATTCATAATGGTGGATTCAGTCCCCGAGCTGTCTCCAATTGGTCCTTTCGGCATTGGTTTAGCACGTTGATTATTTTCATGTTCAGCTACACTCGGGGTCTTATTTTGACTTTGAAGTTGAGCGATGGCGATTTACTGAGCCTACAACATCTCAAATATCACTTGGAGGCTAACTCCTCCATCTCCTGCTCCCGGCGTTCCTTGGTCCCTTGGTCGAGCATCCCTGCGTACACTCCCTTTGGGGTCTGTTCCTAGGCTGGTATTTATAGCAATATGAGAACCAACATCAACTGGTTCCACGTTTGGCACTTCCCCAGAGTTTATTGGTGGTATACTGACCCCTACTTTGTTGTTTTCTCCATGACCCTCATTGTCATGAACAAGTGCATTTTGTGAGCTAGACATGTTTCAGCCTGAAAATCAAAGATTCTTAACAAGAAAAAGCATAAAGATAACGTGTGTAATGAGAATCAGTAAAGAAATAATCTCTATTATCTTTAGCCTCACGGTGGACGCCAAACTGTTTACCTCAAAAAATACCAGTAACAATTTAATTTGATTTGTGACTTTAAAGATATATGATTTAGTTCACTACCAATTAAGAATCAAGAGATATGCAGTAGAAATGAAAGATAAAAATGAATCAAATCGATATTCCTTAGCATCAGTGACCTCGAGTCGCTGACCTCGAGGTGGCTTAGGGCAATAAGAACACTTAAGTAAGAGAATCAAACTAAGAACAATTAAGCTAAGGGATAATTTTGATGAACAACAGTCAAAAAGTAGTGAGTATATTCTTTGCTCAGTGAAAAGGTGGTCTTACAAATGATTGGGGTCCCTCTTTTTATAATAGGGGAATCCCAAATAAGGAATGTTTCTATTTACAGTATGGAATATTCTTATTACAACTGTCTTAACCGTCTAGTACGGAGCTGTATGATTCTATTCCGGAATTTGTGCCATGATCTCAGAGACGTGGCGGGAATCTAGCGTGCTCCGGTACAAATCCATAACGGTATTATTTCAAGGTCGCACACTTGGCCTCGGTATTCCTCGAACTTCTGTTTCCGGGCGTTATGCCATTTCCTCGAGCTCGAGCCTAGTCTACCGGCTTCGAACATGACACCTCCCGGACTTGGACCTAGGGCGGATCCTTGAACTTTTGCACCAAAGGCATATGATTTTGATCGTATACAGGTTCTTATAATATAGGGCTTTTAAAGTATATGAGAGGTATATGTAGTTGATTCATATTATATGGATTATGGATGTTTAATATAATTACCCAAAAGAATATCATTGATAATAATGTTAGCAAATTATATGCTAGTATTTTGCTCAAAATTTGAGTTAAAAAGTTATAATAACGTCTGATGTTGGTTGGAGAAGTGATGTCTAGTTAAGAGTTGAAATAGTTATAAAAGAAAATGACCTGTGTCCGAAACTAAGAAAGTCATTTTCTTCTTTTTAATGACTTATTCTTTAGGAAAAATATTTTCGTCCTACCAACATTAAACTTTCTAATGTGCTTGATGCTGTTTGACTTGTAATCAAGCACTTAAACAAGAACGTCTAAATTGCGTTCCATAGCACTAATCGCAATGTGAATGTCTTATTATTAAGGACACATAATCAGCTTTTATGAGGACATAATGAAGTTTCCTGCCCTTTAATCTTGTGCGTTTGTTTTAGCAGGCAATATTAGAGTAAAGTTTAGCTGTAAACTTGTCTATTTAATTTGGGATTTCTTTTCATAATCTGCTACTAAGCTGTAACACAGCTCGGAGAAGTAGTAGTTATACATACATTAATTAGAGAGGAAACAGGTTTACTTCTCTACAGGGGTGACCCGTCCATATAACAAGTAAAACAACCGCTTTAGGCCCCAGATTTGAGGAACCTCATTTTTTATTACACTTAATATATGTATAAGTTTAAAAAAGAGTTCTTTAAAGTGAAAAAAATTGATTTCTTTCTTTAACAAATATAGAGAAGAAGGATTTGCAATTGCTATAATTTCTACCGGAAATTACATTTGAAATGAATATCGAACCCGAATTTTGCAAGAAACGTGTGATATATAGGAAGTAACAATTTGATATGCAATGTTGATAATGAAATCTCAAAAGCTTTCTATAACGACCCGGCCGATCGTTTTTGGAATTTACGCCCCGATCCCCCATTAACTGCTTTCCCTAAGTTCATTTCTGCTATTTTTGATTTGTCGGGATGTTCGGTGTTAGAATTTGGAGTGTTTTGGGACACTTAGTCCCTAAATGAGAGCTTAAGAGTTGAAAAATAGTCTGTATTCAGAACATTATGAAGATGACCTCGGAATGGAAATCCGATGGTTCCGTTAGCTCCGTTAGGTGATTTCGGGGTTGGGAGCGTGTTTGGAATGTATTTTGGAGATTCGTAGCTCATTTAAGCTTTAAATGCCAAAGTTCGAATTTTTGAAGTTTCCGGTCCGATAGTGAGTTTTTGATCCGAGGGTCGGATTCAAATTCCGGAAGTTGTTGTATCTCCATCATGTCATTTGGGATGTGTGTGCAAAATTTCAGGTCATTCGGGCGAGGTTTGGTTAGGTTTTTGATCGAGAGTGTGTTTGGTTGGAATTTGAAGCTCTTAGGCTTGAATCTTTGCTTAATTCATGTTTCCGGCGTTGTTTTAGATGATTTAAGGATTGATACAAGTTTGAATGATTTTATGAGATATGTTCGTAGGTTTGGTTGAGGTCCTGGGGGCCTCGGGTGTGTTTCGGATGCTCAACGGAGCATTTTTGTGTTGTTAAAAATTGCAGAAAACTGGGCTCAGCTATTGCAGACTTTCCTTCTATGCGATCACAGGTGAGCCTATGCAATGGCATAGTATAATTTTCAGATGTGTTATTTTTGTTCTACGCGATCGCAATTCCCTTGTATGCGATCGCTGAAGCCAACCTTTCCCTTCTATGCGATCGCAATCCCTTCCCCCGCGATCGCAATCCCTTCCCCCGCGATCGCATAAGCCTGTTTCTCTTCCTTCTGCGATCGCAGGCCCAACCCTGCGTTCACATAGACCAATTTTTGGGCCTTTAAATTTTTACTCTATGCGATCGCATCACTGCCCATGCGATCGCATTGAACAAGACCCCTAAATAGTTATAAACATTTCAAAAACGAGGTTTTGCTATTTTTATCAAAACTCAAGGTTTGGAGCTCAGATTTGGGAGCAATTTCAAAGGTTTTCAAGGGCAATTATTGGGTAACGATTCTCTACTATCCTATGACTAAAACCCATTAATCTAATCGCGAATTCACCCTTTAATTTCGAATTTTTGAATGAAAAGTGGGTAAAACTTCTTAGACCTAGCTATGAGATGTTGAGGGGGCATTTGACCTCCGATTTTGGAGATTTTTATATGGATAGACTCGTGAGAGTACGAGGGTTCTGAAAACATAAAAATTATTCGATTTCGAGACGTTGTCTGGAGGAGCATTTTTGTCATTTTACCTATTTTCACGCCCTAGCTTTAAATTTAATAGTGGAATCAGTTATTTGCAATATTATTTATGATGTGTAATTAAATTGAATAGATTTGGGCTATTTGGAGTCAGATACTCGTGGCAAGGGCGCGGTTTCTAGTGATATTGAGCCGGTTCGAGGTAAGTGGCTTGTCTAACCTTGTGTGGGGGACCTTTCCCATTAGGATTTTACTTGATATTTGAGTGCCTTGTGCGTGAGGTGACGAGCGCGTACTTGAGCCAATTGATGAAAATCCATTTTTTTGCCTAAACTTTGAAAACTTAGTCCTTATCCTTATTTACCTTGTTCTATCTGGAGTTATAACTTATGTTAGATTAGGAAAAAGCATGTTTAACTGACTTGACTGCCTACTTGCTTAAATTATTTTGAATGCTCTATGTGAAACATACTAGGTTAGTTCTATCTGTGTTTGTTTTTTGTATGTTATTCCTTGGCTTGTTCCTGGATGTGATTGCGCATTTACATTGGGACTACAGATGTGGGATTCTGGTAGCTCCCCCCTTGTTTGTTTACTTTGGGACTACGGGTTCGATTCTCGGGAGATCCCCCTACACTTTTATTTTGGAACTACGGGATGGTATCTCGGGAGATCCCCCTGCACTTTTATTTTGGGACTACAGGACGGTATCCCGGGAGATCCCCTTGCACATTGATGATTGGACTACGGGAGTTTTGGAATATTCTGGAGTTTTGGAGCCATACTATATATTTCTATAGCCTGTGTTGCCCATGAGTTTTCGAGTCTTTGGGAATTTCAGTAGACTTATGTTATTGAGTTGTACATGTTGAGTGGCATATAGTACAATTTCTTCTAGTTATTTAATTTGGTTACTCTATTTTTCTGCAGTTATTATATTTTCCACAATATTTGGCTTACCTGGTTGTGGGGACTAGGTGCCATCACGACATATTCACGATCGGTGAACTAGGGTCGTGACAAATTGGTATCAGAGCTCTAGGTTCATAGGAGTCACGGAACACAGGCCGATTTATTAGAGTCTCGCTGATTGGTACGGAAACGTCTGTATTTATCTACGAGAGGCTATGTAACTGTTTAGGAAAAATCTTCATTTCTTTTGAATTCCTTGTCGGGCGATATTTTGACATCAATTCTAAACTTCTGTCTTCTATTCTCTCATAGATGGTGAGGACACGTGCTACACGAGAGGACCAGGCACCCGCGCCCCCTGCTGCCACCGTCAGAGGCCGGGGACGGGGTTGGGGTCAAGGACGCGCACGTGGTGCAGCCACAGCACCTACGCGGGCCGCCACTGAGGTACTACCAGTAGATTTGGCCGGGGCCTAGGCACCTAACACACCTACCACTGCTACTACTACTCCAGCGCTCTAGGAGACTCTGGCTCAGTTCATAAGCATATACACTACCTCGGCTCAGGCGGGATTGCTTTCCCTCGCTGTAGCCACATCCCAGGCCAGGAGAGGGGCCCAGACTCCCGCAGCCCACACTCCTGAGCAGAGAGTGCAGATGGAGCAGGTCCCAGAGGTTATTCCTGTACCGCCTGCAGCACCAGTTCAGCACGAGGATGGGTCAGCTGCTTTAGAGGACGAGCAACGTAGACTAGAGAGGTTCAAGAAGTATGATCCCCCAGTGTTCAGTGGCCTAGCATCAGATGATGCCTTGGGATTTTTGGAGGAGCGTCATCGTATCCTCTGCACCATGGGCATAGTGGAGTCTAGCGGGGTCTCTTTCACCGCCTTTCAGCTTTGGGGAGCCGCCTATGATTGGTGGCGTACTTATGAGTTGGACAGTCCTGTCGAGTCTGCCTCCCAGACTTGGACCCAGTTCTCCGACATGTTTATGAGGGAGTTTGTTCCCAGAGCCTCAGGGATTCATGGCGCGCGGAGTTTGAGCACTTGTGCCAGGGTGCTATGACAGTTTCAGAGTATGCCATCCGTTATACCAGGTTGGCTAGACATGCACCGGCTTTGGTTGCCACAGTTCGGGAGAGAGTCTGCAGGTTCATCGAGGGCCTTATTCTACCTATCACGTCTAGCATGGCTCAAGAGCTGGAGATGGATATTCCTTACCAGCAGGTAGTGAGCATTGCTAGGAGGATTGAGGGTATGCTCGCCAGGGAGAGGGAGGCCAAGAGGTCTCGAGAGTCGGGTCAGTACTCTGGTGCCCTACCCCATCAGCAGGTCGTTATGGTAGAGGTTATTATGGTCGCCCTGTGCATTCAGCTTTGCCAGTAGCCAGTAGTACTCCAGTTCCGCCTGCACCTTAGGAGCCTTATTATGCACCTCCAGTTTCTAGCGCACCTCCTGCGCGGGGTACTTCCAAAGGTCAGTCCAGCAGGCCTAGCCCCAGCCAGTCACAGCCACTGCGTCCTCCCAGAGCTTGTTTCGAGTGTGGAAATACACGTCATATGGTTAGGGACTGCCCCAGACTTGGTAGGGGTGCATCTTCACAGATTCCTCAGCCGCAGCGGGGTCCTCAGAGTTCTCAGGCTATGATTACAGCTCCAGCTGCTGTCCCGACTGCCCAGCCAGCCAGGGGCGGAGGCCGGGGAGATAGAGGTTGCCCTCGCGAGAGGGTTCAGGCCAAATATTATTGTATTCCTGCTCGTACTGAGGCGATCGCCTCCGATTCCGTCATCAGAGGTATTATATTGGTTTGTCAGAGAGAGGCATCGGTTCTATTCGATCCCGACTCTACTTATTCTTATGTGTCTTCTTATTTTGCTTCGCATTTGGGTGTGCCTCGGGATTCTTTGAGTGCCCCCGTTTATGTTTCTACTCTAGTGGGAGATTCTCTTATTGTGGACCGCGTTTACCGGTCATGTCTGGTTACTATTCGTGGTTTTGAGACCAGGGCGGATCTATTATTACTCGGTATGGTTGACTTTGATATTATTTTGGGCATGGACTGGTTGTCGCCCCATCATGCTATTCTTGATTGTCATGCCAAGACTGTAATGTTGGCTATGCCAGGCGTTCCACGTATTGAGTGGAGTGGTACTTTAGATCATACTCCCAGTAGAGTTATCTCTTTCCTTAAAGCTCAACGAATGATTCAGAAGGGGTGTGCCGCGTATTTAGCTTATGTGAGAGATGTCAGTGTTGATGCCCCTTCTGTTGATTCAGTCCCAATGGTACGAGATTTCCCTGATGTGTTTCCAGCTGATCTCCCGGGCATGCCACCCGATAGGGATATCGATTTGGCATTGATCTGTTACCGGGCACTCAGCCCATTTCCATTCCTCTATATCGTATAGCTCCTCCTGAGTTGAAGGAGTTGAAGGATCAATTGCAAGAATTGCTTGGTAAGGGTTTTATTCAACCTAGTGTCTCACTGTGAGGTGCTCCTGTCTTGTTTGTGAAGAAAAAGGATGGTTCTATGCATATGTGCATTGATTATCGTCAGTTGAACAAAGTTATAGTGAAGAATCGCTATCCTTTGCCTCGTATTGATGATCTGTTTGACCAGCTTCACGGCGCACAAGTGTTTTCCAAGATTGATTTGCGCTCAGGTTACTATTAGTTGAAGATTCGGGAGCCAGATATCCCGAAGACTGCCTTCAGGACTCGGTATGTTCATTACGAGTTCCTTGTTATGTCATTTGGGCTGACTAATGCCCCGACAGTTTTTATGCATTTGATGCACAGTGTATTTAGGTCATATCTTGACTCATTCGTTATTATTTTCATTGACGACATCTTGGTGTATTCCCTGAGTTGGGAAGATCATGAGCAGCAACTGAGGACAGTGCTTCAGATCCTGAGAGAGAAGAAATTATATGCAAAGTTCTCAAAATGTGAGTTCTGGCTGAGTTCTATGGCATTCTTAGGCCACGTGGTATCAAGTGAGGGCATTCAAGTGGATCCGAGGAAGGTGGAGGCCGTGCAGGGTTGGCCCGGGTCCTCCTCAGCTACCGAGATTCGCAGTTTCCTTGGCTTGGCGGGTTATTACTGTCACTTTGTGGAGAGGTTTTCATCGATTGCGGCCCCTATGACTAGGTTGACCCAAAAGGGTGCCCCATTTCAGTGGACAGATGAGTGTGAAGCGAGCTTCCAAAAGCTCAAGACAACTTTGACTTCAGCCCCAATCTTGATGCTGCCTACCAGTTCGGGGTCTTATACAATTTATTGTGATGCCTCACGAGTTGGACTTGGAGCGGTGTTAATGCAGGACGGTAGGGTGATTGCCTACACGTCTAGACAGTTGAAGGTACATGAGTTGAAGGTACATGAAAAGAACTACCCTGTCCACGATTTTGAGTTAGCTACTATTGTTCATGCCTTGAAGATTTGGCGTCATTATTTGTACGGGGTGCCTTGTGAGATCTATACTGACCATCGGAGTTTGCAGCACTTGCTTAAGCAGAAGGACCTGAATATGCATCAGAGGAGATGGTTAGAGTTGTTAAAGGATTATGATATTACTATTCTTATCACCCGGGCAAGGCCAATGTGGTAGCCGATGCCTTGAGTCGCCGGGCGCAGAGTTTGGGGAGTCTGGCATATTTATCAGCCTCAGAGAGACCTATGGCGATGGATGTTCAGGCCTTAGCCAGCCAGTTCGTAAGATTGGACCTTTCAGAGCCCAGTCGGGTTCTAGCCTGTGTGGTTTCTTGTTCTTCCCTATTTGATCGTACTAGGGAGCGGCAGTATGATGACCCACATTTGCTTGTCCTTCAGGACAAGGTCCAGCGTGGGGATGCCAGAGATGTGACCATCGAGGATGATGGGGGTATTAAGGATGCAGGGCCGGATTTGTTTGCCCAATGTTGATGGTCTTCGAGAGTTGATTCTATCAGAGGCCATAGCTCACAGTATTCTATCCATCCAGGTGCCGCGAAGATGTATCAAGACTTGAGGAAGCACTACTGGTGGAGGCGGATGAAGAAGGATATAGTTGACTACGTGTCTAGATGCCTCAACTGCCAGTAGGTGAAGTATGAGCACCAGCGTCCGGGTGAGTTTCTTCAGCAGATAGAGATCCCGGAGTAGAAGTGGGAGTGTATCACCATGGACTTTGTATCTGGACTCCCACGGACCGTAAGGAAGTTTGATTCTATTTGGGTCATTCTAGATCGGCTGACCAAGTTCGCTCATTTCATTCCTGTGTGTACCACTTATTCATTGGAGCGGTTGGCGGGGATTTATATCAGGGAGATCGTCCGTTTGCATGGCATTCCAGTTTCTATCATCTCAGATAGAGGTACTTGGTTTACATCATGGTTCTGGAGATCGTGCAGCAGGAGTTAGGTACTCGGGTGGAGTTGAGCACGACATTTCACCCCCACACGGACGGACAGTCCAAGTGCACTATTCAGATTCTAGAGGATATGCTCCGTGCGTGCGTGATTGAGTTTGGAGGGTCATGGGATCATTTCCTGCCATTGGCGGAGTTTGCTTATAACAATATTTATCAGTCCAGCATTCAGATGGCACCGTATGAGGCTTTATAAGGGAAGGGGTGTAGATCTCCAGTGGGTTGGTTTGAGTCGGGTGAGGCCAGGCTATTGGGCACAGAGATGGTCCAGGATGCAATGGAGAGGGTTAAGGTGATTCAAGATAGACTCTGTGCAGCCCAATCCAGACAGAAGAGTTACTCGGACAACTAGGTTCGTGATGTTGCATATATGGTTGGTGAGCGGGTTCTGCTTCGGGTCTCGCCTATAAAGGGCGTCATGAGGTTTGGGAAGAAAGGGAAGCTGATTCCGAGGTTTATTGGCCTTTTTGAGATCTTGAGGCGAGTTGGGGAGGTTGCTTATGAGCTTGCCTTACCTCCCAGCCTAGCCAGAGTTCATCCGGTATTTCATGTTTCGATGCTCTAGAGATATCACGGTGATCCGTTGCACGTGTTGGATTTCAGTTCAGTTCAGTTGGACAAGGATCTATCCTACATTGAGGAGCCAGTGGCCATTTTGGCCAGACAAATCAGAAAGTTGAGGTCAAAGAACATTGTTTCAGTGAAGGTCCAGTGGCGGGGTCAGCCGGCCGAGGAGGCGACTTGGGAGACCAAGCAGGATATGCGCAGCCAGTACCCTTATCTTTTTACTACCTCAGGTATGTTCTCTATGCTCGTTCGAGGATGAACGAATGTTTAAGTGTCGGAAAATGTAACGACCTGGCCGGTCATTTTTGGAATTTATGCCCCGATCCCCCATTAACTGCTTCCCCTAAGTTCATTTCTTCTATTTTTGGTTTGCCTGGATGTTCGGTGTTACAATTCGGAGTGTTTTGGGACACTTAGTCCCTAAATGAGAGCTTAAGAGTTGAAAACTGGTCCGTATTTGGAACAGTGTGAAGATGACCCCGGAATGGAAATCCGATGGTTCCGTTAGCTCCGTTAGGTGATTTCGGGGTTGGGAGAATGTTCAGAATGTATTTTGGAGGTTCGTAGCTCATTTAGGCTTGAAATGCCAAAGTTCGAATTTTTGAAGTTTCCGGTCCGATAGTGAGTTTTTGGTCCAAGGGTCGGATTCGAATTTCGGAAGTTGTTGTAGCTCCGTCATGTCATTTGGGATGTGTGTGCAAAATTTAAGGTCATTCGGGCGAGGTTTAGTTAGGTTTTTGTTCAAGAGTGTGTTTGGTTGGAATTTGAAGCTCTTAGGCTTGAATCTTTGCTTAATTCGTGTTTCCGGTGTTGTTTTAGGTGATTTAAGGATTGGTACAAGTTTGAATGATGTTATGGGATATGTCCGTTGGTTTGGTTGAGGTCTCGGGGCCTCGGGTGTGTTTCGGATGCTCAACGGAGCATTTCTGTATTGTTAAAAATTGCAGAATACTCGGCTCAGCTGTTGCAGACTTTCCTTCTATGCGATCGCAGGTGAGCCTATGCGATGGCATAGTGTAATTTTCAGAGTTGTTATTTTTGTTCTACGTGATCGCAATTCCCTTGTATACGATCGCAGAAGCCAACCTTTCCCTTGTATGCGATCGCACTCCTTTCCCCCACGATCACATAAGCCTATTTCTCTTCCTTCTGCGATCGCAGGTCTAACCCTGCGTTCGCATAGGCCAATTTTTGGGCCTTTAAATTTTTACTCTATGCGATCGCATCACTGCCCATGCAATCTCATTGAACAAGACCCCCGAACAGTTATAAACATTTCAAAAACGAGGTTTTGCCATTTTTATCAAAACTCAAGGTTTGGAGCTCGGATTTGGGAGCAATTTCAAGGGTTTTTCAAGGGCAATCACTCGGTAACAGTTCTCTACTCTCCTATGACTAAAACCCATTAATCTAATCGCGAATTCACCCTTTAATTTCAGATTTTTGAATAAAAAGTGGGTAAAACTTCTTAGACCTAGCTATGGGGTATTGAGGGGGCATTTGACCTCCGATTTGGGAGATTTTTATATGGATAGACTCGTGAGAGTACGAGGGTTCTGAAAACGTAAAAATTATTCGATTCCAAGACGTTGTCTGGAGGGGCATTTTTGTTATTTTACCTATTTTCGCGCCCTAGCTTTAAATTTAATAGTGGAATCAATTGTTTGCAATATTATTTACGATGTGTAATTGAATTGAATAGATTTGGGCCATTTGGAGTCGGATACTCGTGGCAAGGGCGTGGTTTCTAGTGATATTGAGCCGGTTCGAGGTAAGTGGCTTGTCTAATCTTGTGTTGGGGACCTTTCCCCTTAGGATTTTACTTGATATTTGAGTGCCTTGTGTGTGAGGTGACGAGCGCGTACTTGAGCCAATTGATGAAAACCCATTTTTTTGCTTAAACTATGAAAACTTAGTCCTTATCCTTATTTGCCTTGTTCTATCTGGAGTTATGACTTATGTTAGATTAGGAAAAAACATGTTTAACTGACTTGACTGCCTACTTGCTTAAATTATTTTGTCTGCTCTGTGTGAAGCATGCTAGGCTAGTTCTATCTGTGTTTGTTTTCGTACGTTATTCCTTGGCTTGTTTCTGGCTGTGATTGCGCATTTACATTGGGACTACGAATGTGGGATTCCGGTAGCTCCCCCTTTGTTTGTTTACTTTGGGACTACGGGTTCGATTCCTGGGATATCCCCCTGCACTTTTATTTTGGGACTACGGGACGGTATCCCGGGAGATCCCCCTGCACATTGATGATTGGACTATGGGACGGTATCCCGGGAGATCCTTTGGTATTGGTACGAGAATTGGACTACGGGACGGTATCCCGGGAGATCTACTGGACAGTTGAGGAAAGGGCTACAGGACGGTATCCTGGGAGACCCTCATTGGCATCTTGATATTGAGCTGTGTTTACTCTGTGTTGCTGCTCTATCCCTTTAGTTATTATTGCTTCGTTGATTTGTCTTATTACACTGTTGCGTTTATTATTTTTGTCAGATTTCCACAGCGTTAATTATTGCTATTGTTATATTTTTGCCTCAGTAGGGCCCTGAACTTTCCTCGTCATTACTCAACCTAGGTTAGACTTGGCACTTACTAAGTACCGCTGTGGTGTACTCATGCCCTTCCTGCGCATGTTTTTCATGTGCGGATTATCCAGGTACCTCTATTCAGACGCACTATCAGTGAGGCAGGAGGATTTCAGAGACTTCGAGGTAGATCTGCTGCGTCAGCAGACCGACGAGTCTCCCTTTTACTCTATCTTTAGTTTCTAGTTTTCTCACTTTTGGTTGTTAGAATATTCTGGAGTTTTTGAGCCATACTATATATTTCTATAGCTTGTGTTGCCCGTGAGTTTCTGGGTCTTTGGGAATTTCAGTAGACTTGTGTTATTGAGTTGTACATGCTGAGTGGCATACAATACAGTTTCTACTAGTTATTTAATTTGGATACTCTGTTTTTTCGCAATTATTATATTTTCCGTAATATTTGGCTTACCTGGTTGTGGGGACTAGGTGCCATCACGACATGTTCACGATCGGTGAACTAGGGTCGTGACACTTTCAAAGAGTCTTTTAGAGTTGATTACTTTTATACATAATAGACAAGGCTATTTTTTCACTTCAAAATAGATTGGAACACTTCGAAGCATATGAAAATATTTTTGGTTTTCTATATAGTAGTAAAAACAAAGATAGATAGATATTGGAAATTCGAAAAAATATTGCCTTAATTTTGGTTGTTCCTTAAAACATAATAATAAATTCAATATTAATAGTTTAGATTTATTTTCTGAATTAAAAATATTAAAAAAATAGTACAATTAGGAGATAACAGTTTAATTGATACACCTAATCAAATAAAAATATTGAATTCTTTCCAAATGCCTAAATTTCTTATGGATGTCACACCTCCTTTTCGCTGCTACTACACCCCGTGAAGGATATAATAAAAGGAGTTTTCTAATTAAAGGACAATCGAAACGGGATTCATTTATCAAGAGATTCAAAGTCGCCACTTGGGAGATTTATGGTGTCCCAAGTCACCGGTTCGAATCCTGAATCGAGGAAAGGGTTTGACTCTGTGTTACAGTCGCGAACCATAAATCCAGGTAAGGAATTCTGTTAACCTGGAAGAAGGTGTTAGGCACTCCCGAGTTCTGTGGTTCTAGCACGGTCGCTCAACTGCTATATTTGGCTAAAATCTGATCTTAATACATGTTAAACATATGGTGCAATTTTAGAAGTATTTACCGCTTTATTCAATTTTAAAGAAAGTGAACGTTGTTTAAGAACGCATTTTTGGATCATGTCACATGAAATGCACCCGGATTCTCGACACATTCTTATTCAATATTTTGGGATTTGGATTTGGGTTGCATGAAATGCACACCCGTATTTAAGAAGGTAAAATTATTAAAAGCGCACCTAAAGTGGCGAGCGTATTATTATCTTTGCGGGAGGCCATGAAATTCACTAAACGGCATGCCCGGATTCTAAGTATTTTTATATAAGCATTTAATGAGGGCCCCACAATTTATGTGTTTTGTTTGGTGAGGCTCGTCTCATTTTTATTTAAAGGGCAACCTAAAGCAACTACGATTTTCTATTTATTTGTCTCCAGTAATAAAAGGAAGAGTCCTAGCTAATTAGCATTATTAATTGCCATTAAAAGCAACCAAGGAAAATGAGCCTCGAGTTCGAGTCCACATTTGAACAAAAGGTAACACCTCTTAGCTCAAGTATGCTACTCAACTCAAAGGCCCAAAGACCCTATTGCACCATTAACTCATATTGTAAAATTCGTTCAGGCCCAAATAACCTCAGACTAGTCCAGTGGAGAAGACGTCCGTCATTTGTTGAGATATTATTAGCTCTCGGCCTCAACTCAGGCCCAATTAATAAGATAAAGGAGGTTGAAGTTGGGCAGTGCTTTAGTGGTGCCCAGACGGATCCACTGATGGTGATAACAAAAGGAAAATTCACCATGATTTAATCTAACAACAGTTCAATTAATCTCTATAGATTTTTACATTTGATTCGTATCGACCAATTTCCTACAGGTGTTCGAAGAGAATAGAAAATGAAAGTGCGAGCTGTTGACTAATGCGATTGACACTCAGCTTAAACTACAACTCTTTTTCATTTGGGTGCTTGTTTGACTCACATAGAAATAATAATTGTATTAAATGAAAACAAAAACAAAATTTCATGGCTAACAACAGATTTGAACCTTGAGTCAATTTAGTCAAGTGCACTCAACTGAACCTGTTACACCTGTTTCAATATGAAACGTATCTACTGCCTATCAATATGAAACGTATCCAATCTAGGGTTATTACACTTAATACGTACACATGTTACACCTGTTTCAGTATGAAAAGCCTATCACACTTTAACTGAACCTGAAGTTATTCTAAAATTATACTAACTAGTTGCATTAATACAAAATTAAAACAACACTTTACGGAGTCCAATTAGAACAATCCATTACAGTATATTGATAGTCTTAACAATTCAAATCCATTTACAATAGGAACATTAGCAAATCACAACAAAATATGTAACAAAAAGCAGGCAGCAGATTTTATTTCAGCTTTTGACTGGACATGCACATTGCTTCAAAGTCTAGACAGGTACCTGGAAGTTACAGAAATGAGGAAGGAGAAGTCAGTGATAGCAGTAACAATAATCAGCAGCTTGTGACCCATGAGTATAGTCAAACTTAACCAGGAAAGGTTTTCACACCAAACAGACACAAAACTCAATCGAAACAGCTTGAATAACACCAAATTGACTCGGAAATGCACCAGACTACTTCTGAAAGTTTCAGCAGGCCACAACTTAACCAAAAACCAGCTTAATCAAACCAGAGAACCTTAGAAAACTTCAGCAATTAGAAGAAATGCAATGTAACAGTTTTTTTTTGTTTTTTGAAGATTTTCTCTTGTTTTTGGATTTTTGGGCAGGAATTCAGATCTAAGAGAGGATTTTGAACTCCTTTGATTTGAATTTCAAACTTTGAAGTTCAGATTTGCAGAATGGTTTTTGGGGGGAGTTTTTGAGTTCCAAAAAACTTGTCCATGAAGATAGTGAAGGCTTCCTTATATAGGCAAAACTAATGGGCAGCCTTTAATTTCTGTTTGCATTTCAGTCCCTGTTTATTTACTCATTTAGTCCCCTACTTATTGACTTGTTACACAAGTAAGCACACTATGTTTTCCTAAAATTCCAAATTGGACCCCATTCTAGAATATTTTAGGAAGTTCTAGATCCGTTGCTAAGGTTCTTTATCCCTGAATTGCCCTAACTACCCTCGACTTATCCCAAAACTACTGATGTAGGACAGCTATACCCAAACAATTCCTAAGATCTAAATTTCAGCTTCAAAATGCGATCCTAAATCAAACTATTAACTAACCTATTCATTGAAACAAATTAATAGCAACAATCAACCTAACTAATCACAAGCTAAACTTAATCAGAATTGATAACCAAATGACATTTAAACAATTACTAACTAAACAGAATCATAGTTGAGATCTAATACTACAAGTCATTATTTAAACAGACAAATTGAAACAAATCCAACTATTAGCAGAACGAATAACAACTTAACACCTAAAAACTAAGATGAACAGGTAGATAAGGATCAAAATGAAACAAATATAGAACGAAATTGAAGAAGACAAAGACTTTGTCGATTTCTAGATTAACACTTATTAACAACTAGAATAACACCAAAAAGAAAAAGGAAAACAAAAAAGGAAACTCACTGTTCAAACAGACCAGTTCCGGACTTGAACTTAGCCCACTTCCGGTGAGATATTGAGTGCCAATGAACTTCCGGTGAGATTTTGAGTGCCAATGAAGCCAGATTCCACACGAGGGATGCAAAGAAGCCACATGGTATCGATTTGGAGTAGTTTGGGGAAATTAGGATTTTGGCCGGAACTTCAAATAAATATTCGAAGGGGTGGGGACTGATTCGAGGAAAAATGAGTGCGTATTTGGAAAGAGGGGGACGAGGGGAGTTAGGGGTGTAAAGTTAGGGTCATTTGGAGGGGTGGCGCCGCCGTGCACGGTGGTGGCGGCGCCTAGGGTTTCAATGATTTGGGGTTTTTGACAGGGATTTGAACCGTGGGGATTTGAGGTTTGGAAAAAGGAGGGCTTGGGGAGTCTGTGGTGTGATTTTCAGGTGATTTGGACGAACACCGCCGGCGGAGACGATTTCTGGCTGGCGGCTTAAGGCGGAGGGACAGTGGGGCGGAGGTGTTACATGGGGGAGTGTACGAGGAGGATGAAAATATTTTTGAGTTTCTTAAAGTTTTATTACAATTTTATTTAAAATGGTGGATCTCATCTAGACCGTTGGATTAGGGGTGATGGATGGTCTGGATTGATTAATGCCCGAATGACGTCGTTTCAATAATAAAGGGGCAGGCCGGGTTTTGGGGTATTTGGGCTGGACGGGGGTGCGTTTAAATTGGTTTGGGTTAGGCAGCTTTGGCCCAAATTTGGGCACCTTATTAAAACAACTCACTTCTTTTGTTAATTATTTTCTCTTTTTATTATTTTTCTGACTTTATAAAATGCAAAAAATTAAAATAAAGACTTAATATATTTTTAAAGTTAAGTTAATTAATTCCTAAAATTGTTTAAAAATCTATTTCGTGACAAATTCAACAGTTAACAATAAAAAATACAAAAGTGGACTATTTTTGTTATTTTCTTCACATTTTGTTCTAAAAATAAATTAACCACTAATTAATCCTAAAATTAGATCCTAAATGTAAATGTCAAGCATATTTTTTGATATTTTCATATGAATTAAAATGCACAAATGAAAATGCAAACAATTAACAAAAAATAACACAAAATTCACCAAATTGTAAAATAATGAAAGAAAATCATTTTGTTTGAATTTTTGGGAATAATTCACTTAGGGCAAAAATCACGTGCTCACAGCTGCCCCTCTTTGCTTGGGAACACGAAGAGTTCTCGGGCAAAGATAAGTGAGCGGATACGAGCGATTTTTGCCCGTTCGAGTATTCCGTGTGAAGCATTTTTGAAAACCGTCTGACCGAACCCTGCTTCAAAGGTTGCCTACATATCCTTAGCTAAAAAGGAATTAGGTCAGTGTAGTTCGGGAAGGTTTGGTAGCTGGGACTCCCAGGAGCTGTAATTTCACTGCTGTTGCTGTTGCTGCTGCTACTGCTCGCTGACCTCCTTATTAGACCGTGTCAAAATAAAAAAGAAGCAGCTTACGCTATGATCTATGAATTACAAAAAGGTCCTATCTATGTCTTCAACCTTTCTCTTGTGTTGCCTTGAACTTGTATTTTTTCGATGGAATTCTTGCGTTGTTGCCTTGTACTGTGATTAGAGATATTTTGCCATTCCTCCGAGTGATGCTTGACTGCTGCAATTTGAAATATGTGTCTCTATTCTCCAGGCGGGCTCCTGATTGCTGACGCTTGAAGAGTATTTCCTTGTTCTCCAGGTGGGCTCCTGACTGCAACGCTTGAAAAGTATTCCCTTGTTCTCAAGGTGGGCTCCTGATTTCAACAAAACAGACAAACAAAGAAATTTTTTTGCCCAGTTTGGTGGATGGGCACATCATGTTATCAAATATCAAAAACTTGAAAGCTAAAATTTGAATTGTACTGCTGAAACTTGAAATGTATTACCTTGTTCTATAGGTGGGCGCCTGACTGCTGAGCATGAAATATATTCCCTTGTTCTCCAGGTGGGCGCATGACTTCAACAAAATAACAAACAAAGAAAATTTTCCGCCCCAATTTGATGACTGGGCGCGTTATGTTACCAAATATTAAAAACTCGAAAGATAAAATTTGCATTGTAATTCCCTTATTTTCCAGGTGGGCGCCTGACTTCTGAACTTGAAACGTATTCCCTTGTTCTCCAGGTGGGCGCCTGATTGCTGAAACTTGAAATGTATTCCCTTGTTCTCCAGGTGGGCGCCTGACTGCTGAGCTTGAAATGTATTCCCTTGTTCTCCAGGTGGGCGCCTGACTTCAAAATATCAAACAAAGGAAAGTTCTTGCCCCTGTCTCAATCAAAGAAAAATTTGTTAATATAAAATAGTGGTTAGTTGCTGGCATTCTTGCTGGGTATGTCCGTGCCGCTGGGCTTTACTCCGACCTGCTTCCCTGGACTTGCCTTGAACTTCCTCGACTTCCTGACCGAATTTCAACCCCCTGAATTTGATGACCCAAGTGTTCTATCCCATATTGTTATTTTTGTATTTCTGGCCCCTCTATCTGAAACTTCGCTTCTTCCCCACAGTTATCAGATTAATCCACCGATGAACTTCCAGTGGTCTTTTATGTCCTACTTCCTCTTTGATATGTTCTGGCCTTGTTATGCTTTGCAACTGGGAAACTGGTAGTTAGCTTTGACATTCCTCCCTTTTGTTTTGAACAGAATTGACACTGAAACATCTTAAAGATAGACCTCGAAAGAATGAAATGCAATGACCTCGAGGATGGAGGATAGAGAGAATCCGAAAACGGCTGATTTGTAATGGAGAATGAAGAGAAGAAGACTTATCTGAGTAGAACAGATGGTTCCATTGATCATGCCATGCATTTTGGATTAGCCAGCCCAGTCTGTCCAACCAATCAACTTTCAATTGCCACATTTGCTGTTCCGGACTTTCATAACCTGATTTTCACCCAAACCCCAAACCTTGCTCGTCTTGCAATGTCTTGAGCAGCTTTCAACCACAGACTTGTCTCATTTGCCTATATGAAAAACTCACCTTCGCCTCATGGTGCCCATGAGGGTTTTCACCAGTAAGACTCTCATTTTTGGTTTCTCTCAACTCACTTTTCCTTACGGTGCCCTAGAGTGTTTTCACCAATAAGACTCTCTCATTTTTTATTTCTCTCAACTCACTTCGCCCTACGGTGCCCGTGAGGATTTTCACCAATAAGACTCTCTCATTTTTGATTTATCTCACTCACTTCGCCTTACGGTGCCCGTGAGGGTTTTCACCAATAAGACTCTCTCATTTTCATCATTTTTCTTGTGGTACCGGAGTGTTGCCCCTGACATGAATCACTTTTAACTTGCTCGTACTGGCACTTCTTGAAGACTGATCGGAAGGTCTTTCTTTGGATCGTAATGCAGGCTTTTGGATGGGGTTAGAAAGAAGGGTATAAAAGGCTCGAAACAATTCAACATGGGTTCAAAATTACAACTTTCGGAATCAGATTTCCCACAACAACCACAACTTCTGCCCCAGTTTCTTTCTTGGGGACTTTGGATTTTTGTTTTGTTGTGACTGAACCTCAGAGAGAGGCTGCCTACGTACCCTTTCGGGATCAAGTCAAATGTAGTTCAGGCCATAAAATTATTTCGGTGTTGCGATCTTCCCCTTTCTTCCACTTCTCTTTCCTTTCTTTTCATTTTTCTTTTCTCCATTTTTGTTTTCTCTTTTTCCTTTCCTTTTTTTCTATTTTTTTTAAAAAAAAAATTTCTTTTCTCTTTTCTTTTCTTTTCTTTTCTTCTTCTTTTCCTTTTCTTTTCTTTTGGACTATGTTTTTTTGTTTCTCCGTTGATTTTCCCTGCTCGGGCTTACGAGTTTTATTATTGATTCCGAAAGAGGGGTATGAAAGAAAATAAATGAAGCTCAAAAGGGGTAACAAGGGATAAAGTGTTTGGATAGCAGAACAAAATGCCTTCGTCATTTCAATCTAAAAAATATGCCAAATACAATAAAGTACAATTAAACAAAGAAATCATATACAGTATCGCTTGACTGCATCAGAGTTGATATCCATTTCTACACATTTTCCTTCAACATCTGTCAAATATAATGCGCCATTGGACAACACTCAAGTTACAACAAATGGCCCCTGCCAGTTTGGGGCGAGCTTTCCTTTTGCTTCAGCCCAATGAGGTAAGATACGCCTCAACACCAATTGCCCTACTTCAAATTTCCGCGGATGCACCTTCTTGTTATATACTCTTACCATTCTCTGTTGGTACAATTGTCCGTGACATACTGCGGCCAATCTCTTTTCATCAATCAAACTCAATTGTTCCAAGCGGGCTTTGACCCATTCAACATCATCAATTTCTGCCTCAGCGATAATCCCAAGGGATGGTATTTCAACTTCTGCGGGTATTACTGCCTCAGTGTCGTACACCAGTGAATAAGTAGTCACCCTTACTGAAGTGCGAACAGTAGTGCAGTAGCCTAACAGAGCGAAAGGTAACTTCTCATGCCATTGCCTGGACCCTTCCACCATTTTCCGAAGTATTTTCTTGATATTCTTATTAGCTGCTTCGACTGCTCCATTTGCCTTAGGACGATATGGGGTGGAATTGCGGTGCATGATCTTAAACTGCTGACATGTCTCCGCCATCAGATGGCTATTGAGATTGGCACTATTGTCCGTGATGATTACCTTCGGGATTCCGAATCGACAAATGATATTCAAATGCACAAAGTCAACCACTGCCTTCTTGATCACAGATTTGAAAGTTTTTGCCTCGACCCACTTAGTGAAATAATCAATGGCTACCAGAATAAACTTGTGCCCATTTGACGGTGCTGGCTCGATCGGCCCAATGACATCCATCCCCTAAGCAACGAAAGGCCATGGTGTCGAATTGTATGCAATTCAAATGGTGGAGAATGAATCAAATCTCCATGTACCTGGCATTGATGACACTTGCGCACGAAACTGATACAATCACGTTGTCACACCTCTTTTTCATTGCGCTTACACCCCCGGCGAAGGGATATATATACATAAAAAGAGTTTTTCCAATT
>MU754468.1:0-22847 GCA_026770625.1 Nicotiana glauca
CTCATACCCATGGTGAAGCAAGTAATATACACCATTCAATCCTGAAAGGACACAACCGAAGCGTTATTCGCCGAGAAACACCCCATACGGACTTCCCTCAGAAACCAGGAAGCAAGGCATACAAAGTAACATATGGAAAACTATTCTCAACATCACACTGTTGCAGCGTGCAACCCGATCCACATAACATACCCGTGGAGGAATTCCACCCGATCCACACAAATATCTCACATAGGGAGATGCACATCGAGCCAAATTTGCTCATTATAACAAAATAATGATTATCGGCCGTAAGCATACTGAGTGCATAATGATATCTACTTATAGCGTTGTAAGCTACAAAACTCAAACACAACTGAGGTCCTTCCCCCTCAACTTCCACTACGAATCTCGATAGCACCGCACTATATGTGCCCACAGTCCGAAAATCATAAAGCCTCACAGCACCGAAAAAGCAACTCGTAGATCTCCCTAGATCACTAGCAGGTTCAATAACGATCGAATCAACCTATCCTTCATCAATACTATTCGGGACTAACCAATCCAACTCAAGCTAAACACGTATCCAATCAGCTTACTAACAACTCATTATCAAGAAGCCTGAAGCTGCTTCTTCCACTACTATAGCTCATGTCGGAGCCATACGATACGGTGCCCAGCACCAAATAATTACTGAAATCCACAGTCTCGCCCTACGACATGCCCGGCCATAAGGAACGCATCCGAAAAAGTCCCTCAATACCGGAACTGAATCAATGGTAGAAACCTCTATACTGACATCATTCGCAAAGACCCATTTAAGGAAAGCAATCCTTCATAGCCGTCCGCTGATCTTTGGAATACCAATCACTCTGCTATAACATAATCCGATGCACCTCGCCACACAACCGATGGCAATTTCCGACATAGCCCATAGCACAATAGTCTAGAATAACCCATATTGCGACAACCAGTCTACAGCTCAGCATCATATATAAAATCTACATACCAACAAAGAAGGACCCACTCGGGCCTCCAATCCCAATAGCCTCTAACGGTACCAATACACACTATCGACAACCACTACATAGCCTGAACATGAGAACTCCCAATCATTCTTCGAAGATATTCTAAAATTCTCATGTGCCATCAAACACACTCAGAGATCAACAGTCGACCTAGCAAGAAAATACCGCAACACTACCGAAGTGCCATCAACTTAATCACATTGCCCTTTTTCTGAAAGATATACCCTTGTCAAAGCACTATGATTAGCAACACCGTTTCCTTAGTCATATAAGGATCATTCACCTTAATCCTCTGAAGATCGATTCTTAAATCACCTGCAGCTGCCCGTGCTACTTAAGAATTTAATGACTTTCCATTCCGAACTGAACCGAACATTACACACACAAATCCCAATCCTCCACCACATATCATTTATACCATGCCACACTAGGATAACATGACAACTTTTATCTCCCTTCCGCGCCGCAGACATCGACGCACTCGACTAGTCAAGAACTTTTATTGATCCCATTTAGAAGAAAACTCATTACACACTCCATGCTTCGCATACCCATAGGAAATATACTCATCTTCAAACCAAGGTAAAACCCAACAAGAATATCTCTGCCAACTCCATTTGTACAAGCTAAACTACCAGGACTGAATCCTTCTATCTAAACCAAGCTGAGCAAGCCGTCAAAACCCAAGAGCATTGTTGAAAAATGTCTGTAAAAGCTCATTACCTCGAACACCTACAAAGAATTAATCATACCCTTACCATACCGATTCGATCTATTATCAAGTTATTCCGTCTATCAAATTTCTCTTTTTATTCATCGTCCACCTGATATTTCTCCCTCGATGTAGCATCACAATGCCTCAATCCAGGCTCACCACAGGAGATTCGAACATAAGACCACACTGTCTAAGACTCATAGGCCACCGAATACTCTCTCAATGCTTTCCAGAAATACCATGTTCCAGAATACTTTACTTGAAGAACTTCCTGCGAGTCGGAATTCGTTACCATTACTTCCCAGATACTGATACATAGAATCCTATAATTAGCATAAGATACCACAAGTCTTTATCTCTTCCTTATGGAAACACAGTCTCTAGCCACATACGCTACCTTAGACACCTGATGATTACATGCAAAATCTTGAACACAATAAAACCATTCTCGAGAGTCATTCACTCCTATTCCAACTGCAAATTACCTGACTTAACGAACAGAACCACTCGTGCCTTATTAGCACTCTGACACCGAAGGATATGACTTCATTCCAATACAAACGAACATTTTCCTTCTCTATACACTAAGCATTCGTTATCAATAACAGCTCAAGACATCCTAATATTTCCTCACATCTACGAAGCACCATATAACCTTTATCAAAATTTTGCTTCACTCGTGCCATCCTCGGCTCATTTTTTGCAACCAGGATTGATCCGCCATCATACCTCGAAAAGGAACCAACATATCACATAACCGTGCAATCATCTAATATACAACAACCTCCTCAACTTGGCTCAAAGACACCTATCAGGACACATTTAATAACCCATAATACTTTTACTCTAATGATGCCACAATATTATAGTGAGATTAAACTCAAATCATCTACTAGTTTATGAAAACACAGATCCTCGGATACTGAAATCCTCTACAAACCTTGCATTCATCCCCACATCAGCTGAGTCTACTCTCTTAAGCGACCCAAATTTATCAAATTTCAACACGTACCCTTCAATTAGACTTGAGATATTCTAATAGCATATATCAGAATCGTACCCCTTAAGAACATTCCGCATGAGATATCCCACCTGCTTCGCCTCAATTTAGTATTTCAGCAAACCTTCCACCATCATACACATAACACATCCATTAAGTCTTCCTGATTCTGAACTCATATCGCCACACGTAGTGTACTTCACTTCCCAACTAGGAGACACGAAAATATTCTTCACGCGCCCATATTCGGGCTACACATCAAACCATAATAGGAAATGAATCACTTAACAGTTCATCTATTATCCCGCAAACTTTTTCGTCACTACCAAGTCATATAATAACATCTCGCAGTACTAACATACTCATCACATAAATACCAAACCGCCATTCCGGCTAATAGCGATAATACCGAACATATAAGCTCAAAACACTTACTCACACGATTAGCACATTTGTGCTCCAGCCATAGGCAAGATCTGGACTCAAGTCCTCCAGACTGGCCCAACATCGATCTCACGAGATCACATCTCTCCCCTCGATTGGGGAATCACAAGCCATCAGGGCACTTATAATACCGAGCGCTCATTTGCGCATACAGACGTGTGGAAGGAATTTCAAGAGTTATATCCCAAGCTGACTCAAGTCTGCACGATAAGAATTCCAAGAAAGTGAAGTTTTCCTAAAGGTGTTGCAGCCTCTAGAGGATAAATACAGATGTCTCTGTACCGATCCGCGAGACTCTACTAACCGGCTCATGACTCATGAGGCCTAGTAACCTAGGCTCTGATATCAACTTGTCACGACCCCAATCCCGGTCGTGACGGCGCCCAACATCAAATACTAGGCAAACCTGACCATGTAACACTCACAACTCAACCACACAACCTATTTTCCAATTTATAGCATTAGATTATCAGATGATATAGTTCTAAACAGTGATTATAGTCAGAAGTGGTACGGAAATCAAAACAACTGCCAATAAAACTCCCAAAGACCTGGGGTCATGAGTCTAGAGCCTCTAAGATAACAAAATAATACATCCTCAGTAATACTGATGTTCACAAATACGGAATAATAAAGGGATAAGGGAGGAGTCGGGTCCTGCGAATGTCAGGCAGCTACCTCGACAACTCCTGAGAAGCTCTAAAGCAGCAAATAGCTCAACTATGCTCCCAGGACACCTGAATCTGCACACGTGGTGCAGGGAGTAAAGTGAGTACTTCCAACTCAGTGGTAATAAGAGTAAATAATAACTGAGCGGTAAGAAATCACGTAAGAACACTCCATCATGCTATATAGGACAGTACAACCTTTTGAGAAAAAAACAGTACGATCGTGAAAATCCTTTAGAAATATCTAGCTTAGTTAAAAATCTCTTTTTAAAAATATTCTTTTTCCAACAGTAAGCATATGAATGTTATATCAGTTAGTGCAAGTCCGCATACAAGTCAGCCCTTCAGGCACAGCACTCTATTTACAAATAACACTAGGGTATCTGGTACACAGTGCAAGAAATAGCATGGATGCCAATGATATGAGAGTGCTAAATGTCATGCCACGTAGTACAGATAGGAATCAATGCATGAATGCAATGCAATGCACGTGACCGCTGCGGCGTACAGCCTGATCCATTTGGGTACCCGCGCTCATTGTGGGGTTCAGACTCCGGAGGGGCTCCTACAGCCCAAGCGCAATATCAATATCACACCGCTGCAGCGTGCAGCCCGATCCATCCTCAGACCAGAAATGCACGTGCAACACTGCTGCGGTGCGCAGCCCGATCTATCCTCAATCTAGAAATATGCATGTAAGCCACACAGACACAGTCAAGTTTATCATTTTCAGTTCCAATTATTAGGAATTATAGATTAAGTGTTTAAACCTTTAGAAATTTACTAATCATTTTGAGACAGTATTTAACTCAGGATTGATATCAGGAAAACATGCTAAGCATCATGGAAACAGTGATAATAATCCCTAAGGGATCCAAATAATTGGCACGAAGCCTAAAACATGGCAATCACCCCAAATCATGATAGTATCAAGTAGGTTTCAGTCAATCACGCAATACAATCAACAACCGGGACAGACCAAGTCGCAATCCCCAATGGTGCTCTACCCCACGCTCATACCTGGCGTGCAAGTCACCACAATACAGCACTATGATGTGCAAATCCGGGGTTTCAAACCCTCAGGATATCATTTACAAGAATTACTCACCTCGAACCGGCGAAACCTCAAGCTCGCGACGTTTTTGCCCCTCAATTCGGACTCCACGTGCGTCGGATCTAACCAAAATTAGAGCGAATGCATTACAATATGCTAAGGGAACAATACCCAATTGAAAACAATCGAAAAATATCGAAAGTATCGAAACTAGCAAAACTCGAGCCCCGAGCCCTGGGTTCGCTTCTCGAAAAACTATAAAACTTATATTACTGGATTCCTCGTCTCGCCACAATTTCATACATACCAAGAACTCCCAAATCCGAGCTCAAATGACCTATCAAATTCCAATTTGAAATATCAAAACTCAAGCCCTAGCCTTACCCCCTTTTGGGTGAATTTCAACCAATTTCCATGTTAAATCTAACATAATCTCGTGCATTTAGGCTAAGGAACTTACATCTGATCAATCCTCCTTGAATCCCTCTTCAAAATTGCCTCAAAGCTCTCAAAATTGCTCCACAATGGAGGAAAAATGACATAAGCTCGCGGATGAATTAATGATATAAACCCTTCTGCCACAGCGATTTTTCGCTTCTACGGTTCTCAAAACCGCTTCTGCGGTATCGCTTCCGCGTCCAAATATCCGCTTCTGCGGTTTTCACTTAATTTCCCCACAACGCTTATGCGACAAGAAACTCGCTTCTGCGGATCCCCAAGTCCGCTTCTGCGGCCAAAAGTCCGCTCATGCGAACCTGCTAATGCGGACCAAGTTCTGCTTCTGCGGAACTTCACAACCCATACCAACATCGCTCCTGCTCTCCCTTACCCTCTTCTGCGAAACCGCTTCTATGGTCCATTTCCGCAGAAGTGGAAATACCAGATGACAGAAATCACAGACCTGAAGCAACTTCAAAAACTTTCGTTTTTAAAACTCGATCTTATCCCGAAGCCCCCGGGACCTCAACCAGAAGCACAGACATGATCTAATAACATATCCAAACTTGCTCGAATCATCAAATCACTATAGTTAACATCAAAATCATCAAATTTCACCAAATCAAAGCCTAAGTTCTTTAAGAACTTCCGAAATGCATTTTCGATCAAAAATCCAACTAAATGATGTCCGAATGACCTGAAAATTTGCACACATATCCAAATCACCTAACGAAGCTACTGCAACTCTCAAAATTCCATTCCGACCCTCAGATCAAAATCTCACCTATCAACCGGAATTCGCCAAAATTCAAACTTCGCCAATTCAAGCCTAATTCTACACCGAGCCTCCAAAATCAATTCCTATCGCACTCTTACGTCACAAATCATCCCCCGAAGCTAACCAAATCACCGAAATTCACATTCGAGCCTTCTAACTATATAGTCAACTTCCGATTGACCTTTCCAAAACAAACTTCCTTTTAAGAGGCTAAGTGCCTCATTTCCAGTTAAACCCAATTCAATTTTATCCGATCAACTCAAATACTGACATTGAAATATAGAGCAACATAATATGGGAAAACGGGTCGGTAACTCACGTGACGACGGTCCAGGTCATCACAGATCCCAACATTAGGGGGAGAAATGGACAACTGAGAAAATGATATGTGAAATGAATTATTATGAATACATATAGATCCCCGTGCAAGAAAATATGAACTTGAAGTTCAAGTGATAATTAATTTACAAATTATTGCCAGACGCATTTTCTGACCCAAAGCTAAATGTCATATTTCAGTTGCTAATGCTCCAAATAGAATAAAGTCGATGAGGGACGTCTATGGCACGCATAAAGCATAATAGACCAATCGGTTCCAAAGATTAAACTCCTCGAAGAAGGAGAGGGGCAAATGTTCAAGATGGTTATAATAACGAGGCAAGTGCTCTAGAAGAGCACCACAACATAACACTTCGTAAGACCTCATGTGAGAGGCTCGGGTACCTGAAAATAATGAGATAAAGAGATCTAAATAATTTATGTCTTTATTGTGTAATAACTGAACCGATATAAAATGATCGTCGACGATGTTGTTAATATAATGTAGCGCTAAATATTATTAATATTGATGAGTATCTTGAGCTCAAATCTGTCATAAAATTTGGACAGATAAATGATTGTCCAAATGAAAAATAAGCAATGAAAATTGACTTCACTTGAAAAAAATGTAAAGTTAGGCGGATAGTCCCAACACCTAAAAGTATAAAGCCAATTGAGGTATAAATATGTTCTTGTGCAAAAAATTTCAAGTAGATAGACATAAAGACGACTTGTGACACAAGAAAATTAGTAAATATCCTCATATTGATTATATGGAAACATGTTCTCTTATGGTGGATATAATCATTTCAGGCTTTAATCTGGCAATACATGAAAATTTGATGCGTATAATGGAAATCATTGAAGGATTAAAAAATTTCTGAAGTGTATTAATGTTTCCAAGAAATTTATTAAATAAAGTTTCAAAAATCTTTATACGGATTGAAACAATTAGGGTGCATGTGGTATAATCGTCTGTGCGAGTATCTACTGAAAGAAGGGTAAAAGAATAATTCAATTTGTCCTTGTATCATTATAAAAATATCTGGATTTGAATTTGTTCTAATCTCTATGTATGTTGATGATTCAAATATCATTAGAACTCCCAGGTAGCTTCTAAGGCAGTAGATTGTTTAAAGAAAGAATTTGAAATGAAAGATCTTGGAAAGATAAAATTTTGTCTTGGTCTACAACTTAAGTATATGAAAGATGAAATTTTTATCCATCAATCAGCATACACTAAAAAGATTTTAAAGTGATTTTATATGGATAAAGCACATCCATTTAGTACACCGATGGATGTGAGATCACTCGACGTAAAGAAAGATCCATTCCGACCTCATGAAAATAATAAAGAGCTTCTTGGTATCGAAGTACCATATCTTAGTGCAATTGGGGTATTAATGTATCTTGCCAATAATTTCTGACCAGATATAGCTTTCTTAGTAAGCTTATTGGCAAGATTTAGTTCTTGGCCAACACAAAGATACTAGAATGGTATTAAACATATATTCAGATACCTCCAAGGGACCATTGATAAGGATTTATTTTATTCAAATGAATTCAAAAATAATTGATTGGTTATGCAGATGCAGGATGTTTGTCTGATCCATACAAAGGTTGATCTCAGACAGACTATTTATTTACAAGTAGAGGTACAATCATATCATGGCGTTCGACAAAACAAACTATGGTTGCTACTTCTCCAAAACATGCAGAGATAATAGTCATTCACGAAGCAAGTCGAGAATGTGTTTGGTTGAGATCGATAGCTCAACACATTCAATAAACATGTGGTCTTTCTTTGAAAGAGAATATTTCAACAATATTGTATGAAGACAATTTTGCATGCATAGCTCAATTGAAAGGAGGATATATCAAACGAGATAGAACAAAACACATTTCGCCGAAATTCTTTTTCACTCATGATCTTCAGAAGAATGGTGAAATAGATGTACAACAAGTTTGTTCAAGTGATAATTTGGTTGATTTGTTCACTAAGGCATTACCAACCTCAATATTTGAAAAGATGATATATAAGATTGGAATGCGTCGTCTTCGAGATATTAAGTGATTTTTTATCAGGGGGAGTAAGTACATGCTGCACTCTTTTCCTTAACCAAGGTTTTGTCCCACTGGATTTTTCTAGTAAGGTTTTTAATGAGGAAGCAAACAATGCATATTATAAATAACTATGCACATCCCAATATTTTTTTTGTAAGTTCTTAATGAGGCACATTATCTTACACTGACATCCAAAAGGGAGTGTTATGAATAATTTGTACATTGGATGCTACATTGGATGTTCATGTTGTGAATAGCTTAAAGATTAAATCTCCTATTTTATGTCAATCATCTTTACTTTTTATGCCTATAAAAGGCCATGTAATTGCAATGGAAACACACACCAAAGCGAAAGAAGAATAGATTTCTTCCTTCTTTCTATCTCTTCTTATTTACATTTTACTGCATTGCATTTATTTTATAACAAAAATGAGTTTCTAATCAAAATATGGGATTACTCAAATGAAGTAAGATGGCCTATATTTATAGAGAAAAGTTCTTGGTTTCCAAGGAAAGAAAAAAAATAAAAATAAAATATTTTTATTCTTTGGCTCCGAGCTAGACTTCTTTGGCTCCAAGTTTGAATACTTTCGCTCCAAATTTGCAATGGATTTAGGCCATATCTTTCGGATACTTTAGGGAAGAATGATTTTGTCTTCAATTTTTTGTTGTTGGTTTTACTGAACTTGCTTGGTAGTTTCTACTGACTCATGTCACTTCTTCAGTTCAAGAAAAAACATATTCACTTGAGTTGCGTGGCATCTTAAGAGAAGAAGCATTGATGCTCATGTCAGGAGGTATGAGAGGTTGGCCATGAGGAGTTTGAGAAGTGGTCGAGGTAGGCCTAATAAGTACTGGGGAGAGATGATTAGACAGGACATGACGCTGCTTCAGCTCACTGAGAACATGACCCTTGACAGGAGGGTGTGGAGGTTGATGATTAAGGTAGAAGGTTAGTGGGTATAGTTTTTAGTTGTTCACCGATAGTCTTAGTAGCATGCATGTCCCTTCGTATTCTTAAATTTTTATTCGTTATGTAGTTTTGTTCGGCTCAGGGATTGCATTCCCCGTGCTATTATTTGATACTACTTATCTTTTATCTCTCCCTTTTTCTTTTCTCTTCCTTACTTTCTTCCTTCCTTGCTTTCCTCTACTTCTTCTTGACCTTCCTGAGCCGAGGGTATATTAGAAACAGCCTCTCTACCTGCATTAAGTAGGGGTAAGATTTGTGTATAGACTACCCTCTCCAGACCCCACCTATTAGGATCATACTGGGCTTGTTGTTGTTGTTGTTTGTTGCATGGCAACTTAAGTCAGCTGATGTGTTATAGGAATTTGGCCTTTTTTTAAAACAAATATATGTTGTAAGAAAAAGTGATAGCAAAATGGCTTTAACCATACCAAGTGAATCACCTAACTCTATTAATGATCTCTTAGAATGCTTTATAGACAAGTTTAATTCATTGCATGCTGAATTTATTTGATTGGAATATAACTGATCTGTCAATGGAACCTCCCCTTGGTCATTTCAAGGATCCTTAAGTGCTTTTTTGTGCAGCATTTTCTTACTTTTGTGTTGTGTGTCTTTAATTTAAGCAGGATTCAAATACTCATAGTAGACGAAGTTACCTTCATTTTCTTACTTGTTAAAATATTTCAGCTTAAAGAAGTTTAGATTGCAGCTCGCTTTTGAGTTTTGAGTTTGTAATGTGTACAGACGTGTTTTAATGGCTACCATGCTCGTGGAACAAGGGTAATTCAAATTATAACTTGTTTCCATTTAATTAACTGTAGGAGAACCATGTAGTGATACTTAGAGCCCGTTTGGACATATAAAAAAAATTATTTTTTCTGAAATTTTTTTATTTTTTTTCGAAATCAGTATTTGGCCATAAAATTTTCAATTTCACTTGTAGATGAATTTTGAAATTTTTCAAAATTTTCACTCAATCACTCACAAAACTTCAAAAACAACTTTAAATTATATTCATGTCCAAATACAACTCTAATTTTCTAATACCATTTTCACTTGAAAAAAAAATTCACTATTTTAAATTTTACAATTCAAATGTCCAAACGCCTACTTAGCAACAACAACAACAATAACAACAACAACAACAACAACAACAATAACAACCTAGTATAATCTCATTTAGTGTGGTCTGGGGAGGGTAGTGTGTATGCAGACCTTACCCCTACCCCTGGGGTAGAGAGGCTGTTTCCAAATAGACCCCCGGCATCCTTCCCTCCAAGAACTTCTCACATTGCTCTTGGGGAGACTCAAACTCACAACCTCTTGGGGAGACTCGAACTCACAAACGCCTGCTTAGCAACTCACGTAAAAAAAAATCTATAGAAAAGAATATATAAAACTATGTACTAAAATTTTACTCCACTATTCTATTTAGTACAGTTATATGTCATAGCCTACCAAAGTCTTGTAACTCAATGAATTTGTGCTGAAACAGTGCGATGACGAGTAATAATTCGTTTGGCTTGACTTTATGTTTTGCTGAATTAACTCCATGTATGTATATAAGCATCTACATATCATGTACATTAGTATTAAATTCTAACAATGCCGGGCATATGTTCGTGCATAGCACAGGCACACACCATCTAGTTCTGAACGGCGTATTTTCCTATGTGCCGACTACGACCGTGATGTGAACTAAAGTACGACATCACGGTGGGAAGAGCAGTTGCTTTCCAACAGTTATTGACAATAGACTAAGTATAATCCAGAATTGCTTCAACTTTCCAAGTCTCGTGTATGTTTTTGGACAAGTTATGGTTATAGCTGCCTGATCATGTTTCACCACAATTGGTGTACCTTTTTATCCACAAAATGCATCGAGTATAAAACAGGTAATTGATACTATTACCCACTTGCATAATTATAGCTTGTTAATATAAGGATCGTAAAACCAGAATTTGGCAAAACATCTTTTACTAAAGGCAGCAGACTTGCAACTAATGATGAATAATTTAGAATCAAAATTTGGAACTTATAAGCATATGCAAGTTACAAAAGAGTTGATAAGATTGAAAAGGAAAAGTAGAATGACAAAATGAATTAGGAGCTACAAGTTACTACACCCTTCGCACTTTTGTGGGATTTCTCGTGTCACGAGATCTACGTGGAGATCAGCCTCGTATTTAGGCCCTCCTCATCATCCTACCGAGGCCTCTATCCTAATTTGATGCAATAAGCAAATGACACTAATGTTAACTATAAGTTGCACCAATAATCATCAAGGAAAGGCTTGGCGTAATGCTTGGTGGTTCCAACGAAGCTAGCACACAACTGTCTCTTGTCTTTGCTTCTTCCGCTTCTTTCTCTTGTCTTTGCTTCTTCCGCTCATTGCCACCATCTCCATTCACTGGGTGCTTCAGGAAACAGTTTTCTAATACAATGCTTGGTGGTTCCAACGAAGCTAGCACACTACTGTCTCTTGTCTTTGCTTCTTCCGCTTCTTTCTCTTGTCTTTGCTTCTTCCGCTTCTTTCTTTCAGCACTGGTATGCTTCTTTCGTTTCTTACTGTGGCTATCATTGCCACCATCTCCATTCACTGGGTGCTTCAGGAAACAGTTTTCTAATACAATGCTTGGTGGTTCCAACGAAGCTAGCACACTACTGTCTCTTGTCTTTGCTTCTTCCGCTTCTTTCTCTTGTCTTTGCTTCTTCCGCTTCTTTCTTTCAGCACTGGTATGCTTCTTTCGTTTCTTACTGTGGCTATCATTGCCACCATCTCCATTCACTGGGTGCTTCAGGAAACAGTTTTCTAATACAATGCTTGGTGGTTCCAACGAAGCTAGCACACTACTGTCTCTTGTCTTTGCTTCTTCCGCTTCTTTCTCTTGTCTTTGCTTCTTCCGCTTCTTTCTTTCAGCACTGGTATGCTTCTTTCGTTTCTTACTGTGGCTATCATTGCCACCATCTCCATTCACTGGGTGCTTCAGGAAACAGTTTTCTAATACAATGCTTGGTGGTTCCAACGAAGCTAGCACACTACTGTCTCTTGTCTTTGCTTCTTCCGCTTCTTTCTCTTGTCTTTGCTTCTTCCGCTTCTTTCTTTCAGCACTGGTATGCTTCTTTCGTTTCTTACTGTGGCTATCATTGCCACCATCTCCATTCACTGGGTGCTTCAGGAAACAGTTTTCTAATACAATGCTTGGTGGTTCCAACGAAGCTAGCACACTACTGTCTCTTGTCTTTGCTTCTTCCGCTTCTTTCTCTTGTCTTTGCTTCTTCCGCTTCTTTCTTTCAGCACTGGTATGCTTCTTTCGTTTCTTACTGTGGCTATCATTGCCACCATCTCCATTCACTGGGTGCTTCAGGAAACAGTTTTCTAATACAATGCTTGGTGGTTCCAACGAAGCTAGCACACTACTGTCTCTTGTCTTTGCTTCTTCCGCTTCTTTCTCTTGTCTTTGCTTCTTCCGCTTCTTTCTTTCAGCACTGGTATGCTTCTTTCGTTTCTTACTGTGGCTATCATTGCCACCATCTCCATTCACTGGGTGCTTCAGGAAACAGTTTTCTAATACAATGCTTGGTGGTTCCAACGAAGCTAGCACACTACTGTCTCTTGTCTTTGCTTCTTCCGCTTCTTTCTCTTGTCTTTGCTTCTTCCGCTTCTTTCTTTCAGCACTGGTATGCTTCTTTCGTTTCTTACTGTGGCTATCATTGCCACCATCTCCATTCACTGGGTGCTTCAGGAAACAGTTTTCTAATACAATGCTTGGTGGTTCCAACGAAGCTAGCACACTACTGTCTCTTGTCTTTGCTTCTTCCGCTTCTTTCTCTTGTCTTTGCTTCTTCCGCTTCTTTCTTTCAGCACTGGTATGCTTCTTTCGTTTCTTACTGTGGCTATCATTGCCACCATCTCCATTCACTGGGTGCTTCAGGAAACAGTTTTCTAATACAATGCTTGGTGGTTCCAACGAAGCTAGCACACTACTGTCTCTTGTCTTTGCTTCTTCCGCTTCTTTCTCTTGTCTTTGCTTCTTCCGCTTCTTTCTTTCAGCACTGGTATGCTTCTTTCGTTTCTTACTGTGGCTATCATTGCCACCATCTCCATTCACTGGGTGCTTCAGGAAACAGTTTTCTAATACAATGCTTGGTGGTTCCAACGAAGCTAGCACACTACTGTCTCTTGTCTTTGCTTCTTCCGCTTCTTTCTCTTGTCTTTGCTTCTTCCGCTTCTTTCTTTCAGCACCGTTATGCTTCTTTCGTTTCTCACTGTGGCTATCATTGCCACCATCTCCATTCACTTGGTGCTTCAGGAAACAGTTTGATAATACAAGCTGATGAGCCAAGTTTGCCAAACGAGGTCCTGATACAGAATTGAGGGGTATGCACCTGTATAGGTTATGACAGAGCAGAGATCAACAGAGTTTTTAAACAGCTACTTGTAGCGCTATCGAAAATAGACTACTCGGACTGACTGCATATCTCACAAAGTGAGAAATCCAAGCAACTGTCTCCAAGCTGATTATTTGAGAAAATATATACAGCAGGATGTCTTACCTTCTCCAAGCTGAATATTTGAGAAAACATATACAACAGGACATCTTACCTTCTAGAATATCTGTGTTCAGCAACAGCTGTATTCTCGTGCCATAATACAGGTTGAGGCTGGACTCCATCCTCGGAGATAACCTACAAGAGAACACAGAACTTATAAGTTAAACAAGAAAAATAAAAAAAAAAAAGATAAGAGTATCATATGACACGTAGGATATGATATTATGACTGTGATTAGTTGATGTTTAGCTTGTCATTTCATCGACTGAGCCGTGCAGTAACACTAAGATTGATAACTAGAAGTGCCATCTTAAGCGAATACTTTTAAGATGTAAAGAGATGTCTGCACATTTGAGGTAAACAGCAGACTTGGACATCTGCAAACGTTAAGACTACAACACACACAAAGAAAAAAAGGAATTACATTCAGTTTTTCACTTTGCGGAACTGCTTATTCTTGTCTCATCTAACTATGTCTGCCTGAGGTCACCAGAAGTCGATGTGAAATGAACTCAATATACACAGTTAAATATCTCATCCAATTCACAAAATAGGGGTGTCAAACTAAAGCGGTGGTGACTTAGTCCATGGACTTCAGGCATTTCTAATATTTTGTTCCAATTTTCTATCTTTTCCTCAGTCCTAATTAAAACACGTAGCTGATATTCTTAGTTGTCAAATCTTGAATTCCAAACCTTCACACAATTTCATCAGAAAACTGGAAAAATCTATATCATAGACAATACAAAATACTAACCTTTTCAAAGCTATCTTTCTATTCATCGGGATAACTAGGAGTGGCAAACGGGCGGGGCGGGGCGGATATGGTTCGGGTCGAAAACGGGTAATGAAAAAACGGATCAACTATTCGGCCCGACCCATATTTAATACGGATAAAAAACGGGTTAACCGGCGGATAATATGGGTTACCCATATTATCCATGACTTCTTGTATATGATCACTTTTGGGAGAATTCTTAGGCTCCCTAACTTGAGGAACCCCCAATTTGAGGCTTTACAAATGTTAAAGTTAGACCCATTGGTTATCCATTGGTTACTCATTGGTTATCCATTTTCTAAATGGATAATATGGTTCTTATCCATATTTGCCCCGTTTTTAAAAAGTTCATTATCCAACCTATTTTTTATTGGATAATATGGGTGGTTATCTGTTTTCTTTGAACCATTTTGCCACCCCTAAGGATAACAATCGAGAGAAGCTAAAAAATATAGATGTTCCTTATACAAAATGTATTCCAATAATAATGCCACAAAATAACGGTCATGCATATAAGAAAGCACAATTGATGATCGCCAAAAGCGCCAAAGAAAACGCCTTCACATACCTTTCTAGGCATTCTTACTCCTTTTGGTGGCCTAGGAATGTGAGGATGGAAAGAAGGGACTTTATAAAACACAGATCTGCAGAACATCAAAATGTAATCATTCAAGAGAAGACTGTAGCCCTACTTTTTGCATATTTGAAGCAAACAAATTCAGAAAAACACGTACATGACTTTATTATCTGTCATCACACCCATGTCCACAACGGGTGGATAGATCTCAACAGGACATACAGGCGTATCAGAAAGATATATGAATCCATTCATTCCATGACTGCCAAAAGAAATCAGTCAGCATCTAGTGGCAGAGCTTTTTTGACAAGTAGACATTGGAATACTTTCTTTATTTACAAGGAGAAAGAATCAGCAATCAGCACATGTAATGCAACTATTATAGAACACCCAGGAAGACACCAAAAGTAGAAAATCAAAAGACATCCCCTTTTCTGACGAACTTAGGTTAACTCTTATACGTGTAAAGATGAAAGTCCAGTTATATTGTGTCCCCTAGAATTCTGCAAGAAGAGCACCCTCCCAGACCGTGTGCTACTATAACTGTATAACAAGATTGGTTTTAATAGGGGCAACAGTTTCAGGCAATGGCAGAAATCAACCAGCTTAGATAGAAAGGAGACACTTCATTCCAATTAAGGTACTACGAGTAGTTGAAATCTTCTCAGGCAAATAAGAGGAACCTAACCACCCAAAGAACAATAGCCGAACACAGCTTCACTTGATACTACTACATAAGAAGAAGCAAAAGCTTTTCCCATGTTCCTTAATCCAAGTTTAAGGGGAAGAAAGAATGAATCTGTTACGTGATGTACGCAGTTAAATATAGTGAGTCAGCTACAAAGAGTGCACATGATTCTACCACTCGATGCTCCAAGCAACAATTTTAATCTGTGCCAATGGAGTGAAAATGGTGAAGTCACTCCTCAGTTCTCCAAACTATTCAAATCTCATAAACATATAAAACAAGAGCAAGTCCACTTCCTGAATGGCACCTGCCATGATCATATCACCTGAACTTGGGATTGATTTTCCTTTTCACTTTAGCCTTTGGCAACTTTGGATTGTCCTTGTTCCTTGCACAAAAAGCAAGGATCTTCGTTGCTAGAGGATGTGACAAGTAAACAAACAACATATCAAGGCCGAGACTGTTTCTGTGCTTTTCGTCAACCTAAATCACAATAAACAGTACGACAATTAAGTGTATGTCAGACATACATAGATGTAAGTTCAAGGGGTAGATGTTGTGATGGGAAACAATGTTGCCAAGGCTCAAACAATTCCAAGAATTACTGCTGGCATCTGCAACATTATTCTTCAGTTATAATATTAGTTACATTACCGTTAAAGTATCTTCAACATTTGCAATCTCAGATAGAAGACGGCTCTCTTCAATAAATGGCAGCTTACAAACAGCCTACAAACCACAAGAAACATTGATATCATCCTTAATGTTTTCCCAGTTAATTAACTCAAAAAGAAAAAGAATGGTTTGTACGAGGAACGATAATTGGACAGGGCAAAAGAGGGATCCACAGCAGGTTCAGATACTAGAAGTAGAAAATGATATGAGCAATAGATTGTAAGAATAAAGTAGATTATCTGAAATTACCTGCCAAGCATGCCTCTTCCCATTCATATCAAGCTCAAAATCTGCCGAAATATGTTTTTAATACATCTCAAGGAAGGGATATTCGTTAAGCAATGGAATCAATTTTTGTTTTCAAAATCCACCTTACCACTAGGATAGAAGTCTAAAATAGGGGACAATGGATCTGTCATCAACTTCCTGTAAGAAAAGGGAAGTGCTTGTGCACTGTCATGTACACCAGCTCTGTTATACAAAGAAATGAAGAACAAAACCATCTACACAAATCAAAAAGAGCATAGGTTTTTAATACCTTGCAGCTGGAAGGACACCCATTAGCTGATCAAAAGGCTTGAAGGGCTTGCCAATTGTGAAGTGGATTTTCAATCGGTCAAGATCATGAAAATCAGATGCGAATGGAGCATAGTGATAAGGATAAAACCTGCAGTTTCATATCAAAACAGAACAACTGCGCCATTAATTTCCCAATTTGGTAAAAATAGCTAATTAATGGAAAATATGCAACACCAAATACCTAAACAATTTAACAGCCAAAATGGATCAGATAACACGCATAGAAGGAGAAGGGGGAGGGAAGAATGACTATACTAACAATAACCAACGAACAACATGGTCAAAACCCGATCAAAATAAACTTCCTGAAATAAAAAGCTGAAATAAAAAGACAGAAAGTAGAGCAAAACCATCCTTGTCCAGAAAAGAGTAGAGCAAAACCATATACTTCTGAAATCTTTAGTGCTAGAGACAAATCTGCCTAGTAGTTTTTATAGTCTAACACAAGATATTCAATAAGGAATAGAGAATTTCCTTTAAGTATTTCTATAAAAAAAAATTGTTTCTATGGTTAGAAAAGTAAGAAACATCCCCCTTACAGCAAATTAAAAAATCATAACTTAATTCTACCAGATCAAAACATGCTACCAAAAATATCTCAGAACTCCTGTGTGGCCAACTCCGGTTGTTAAGAAGTATATTGGCTCCACTTCAATTAAAAGAAACAACCAGCTGGTGCATTTTTTATTAGCTATTTGCAAGATTAGTTTGGTAAACATAACATAGCACTTTCGGTGATGAAATAGGCTCTGAAAAATTTGTGCAAACTTCTTGGTTAATTCTTATTGTGATAAAGTGAATAATTGTTTTACTTCTTATTGGTTTCACCAATGAAGAAATTCGCTAAGATAACCAATGTTAAGAACACAAAGAATACTTCTTTAGATACAACCCACCATACACAAAGAAGGCTACACCAACTAGCACATTTATTCCAAATGTTTTAAATTTTTCAATAAAGACTCCAAATATTTTAAATTCTGTACCGGATTCACCAAATTTAGGTAATAGTTAACCTTACTCTCTAGATACTTGCACACAAATGATTGCTGATACTATCCAGAGGAACAATAATTAGCATACTGCTTGACGCCTAGATACCTCCAAATATAGATATATCAAATTTTGCAGATTCATGCATTCTTCTGTCAAAGATTGGCCAGCTGTCAAAATAAGATGCACTAGACTTATACCATATTGACCCACTGGCAATCCGATTAAGGGTCACTTAGCTGAGTTTTCTAAACAAAATTAAACACCAATCATCAATTGCTCAGGAAAGTTCACTAAAAACAAAGCTTGACATGTTAATGACATAAAACCAAATAATGCTCATGCTAAGAAGCAGCAAGTCAGGAAAGAAGATAGCAGGACAGACCATTGCCAGGAGCACACTCCTTGGTAGTAATAATGCATGACCCAACATATTCCTTCAACATATTTCAAGACCTATATACCAGGAAGAACACAATCATAAAGAAAGATTAGATGATAGAAATGGAGCTATCAGTTTATATTTTGAGCTGTAATTGTTAGTTAGTGATGTCGGCGTCGCAGTGTCTCATTGGCTAAGTTAATTAGTTAATTAGTCGGTTGAGTCTTGTATATAACGACCTCCTTCTCAGTGGATAATGAACAGAAGCTATCATTTTCTCTGAAATGTTCTCTTCTTCTCACTTCTAGAAGCTTCCTCCATTAGAATCTCTCAGGCTCCAAGTGCACATTAACACTGGTTTTAGCATGGTATTAGAGCGGACGATGCTGGTGATCCACACGAATTAGTCAATATGATTTGCGGCAGCTTCCTCGAGTTTATCGATCCTTCGTCTAGTACGTGTATTTTGAATCTGAGTTCACCAATGGCAGAATCAACAGTTCCATATCACATCAACTGTACCTTGGTCCGTCAGACACTCCTGGTATTGTCCTAATTCCTGTGAAGCTCACAGGATCAAAGAACTATGGGCTTTGGAGCAAGACAATGAAGATCACTCTATTGGGAAAGAGAAAGTTAGGGTTGGTGACTAGCACCTACACAAAGGAGTCGTGTAAGACAGAATTGCATGAACAGTGGGAGACATGTAATACAATTGTTCTTTCATGGCTCATGAACACGGTGTCGACAGAGCTCCTTAGCGGTATTGTGTATGCCTCGAATGCTCATTTGGTCTGGGAAGACTTAAGAGAGCGATTTGATAAAGTCAATCGCATGAGAATTTTCCAGATACACAGAGCTATTGCTGCCTTATCACAAGGTACTGTTTCAGTCTCTGCCTACTTCACTAAATTGAAAGTTTGTGGAATGAGTATGACGCCATGGTACGTGCCCCTAATTCAAAGGATTATGTTGGGCATATTCAGTAACAAAGGCTCTTACAATTTCTTAGTGGCTTGAATGATTCCTATAATCAGGCTAGAAGACAAATTATGTTGAAATCCAATGTGCCATCTATTAATCAGGCATATGCTATGGTGATTGAGGATGAGTCTCAGCATTCTTTTGGTCTGGGCTCTTCAAGTGAGAAAAATGATCCAATGGCCATGCAAGTTGGCAGGGGTCAAGGATACAGGGGTAAGAAACCTTTTATGCAGTGTGAACATAGTGGACTCAAAAGGCCACAAAAAGGAAAATTATTACAAAATCATAGGATATCCTAAAGATTTTAAAGGGAAAAAGAAGTTTGGTATGAACAATGCTGGTGGACAATTTCGTCGTGGCAATGGCAACTTTGGAGGAGAGTTTGGAACTCAACAATCTACCAATGCTGTCAATAATGTCTGTGGAAATGCTGATGTTCAGTCCCAAGGCTCTTCAGCCGCTGATCTACAAGGCACTTTGGCTGGAAAAGGACCTTACTTCACTGAAGAGCAATACAAACAAATTCTAGGCCTGCTAAACAAAGACTCCAATGATAGCCAAGCTAATATGGCAGGTATTGCTACTTGTCTAATATCTAGTACTATTACAAATGAATGGATTGTCGATTCTGGTGTTACTCACCATATAGCAGCAACTGAGAATTTGTCAAAAGATGGTGTTCATGCTAAGAAGTCTTCTAAGGATAACGTTCAAAATCAAGTATCATGCCAATGGAAAAGTAGAGAGATTAAAGGCCAGATTGGTTGCAAAGGGATATAGTCAACAGGAAGGTCTTGACTATCATGACACTTTCTCTTTTGTGGCCAAGATGGTGACAGTAAGATCACTGATAGCATTAGCAGTGCCCGGGGGTTGGTCTTTCTACTAGATGGATGTTTATAATACTTTCTTGCAAGGAGATCTCTATGAAGAAGTGTACATAGAACTGCCTGAAGGCTTTAGAAGGTGGGGAGCAGAAAGTCTGCAGATTGCTTAAGTCCCTATAAGGACTTAAGCTGTTAAGCAAGCCTCTAGGCGGTGGAACATTAAGCTGACAGAGGCATTGCTTGAGCCAGGCTTTGTTCAGAGTAGTCATGATTACTCTCTATTTAACTTGAGGAAGAAGGGTGGCATGGTCGTTATCCTAGTCTATGTAGATGATTTACTCATTACAGGTAGTAGTGCAGATTTGATCACTAAGGCAAAACAGGTGCTCCATCAGAAATTCAAGCTAAAGGATTTAGGTGAACTCAGATATTTCTTGGGGATTGAGGTCCTTAGATCCAAAGTTTGTGTCATTTTAAATCAAAGGAGGTATGTGCTTGAACTAATTTCTGACATGGGCCTTAGTGGAGCTAAACTTGCCATCACCCCTATGGAATCCAATTTGAAGCTGACTGTAGTGGAGTATGATAAAGCTACTAGTATTGTTGGAGATGTGGTACTCAAGGACATTACTCTATATCAGAAGTTGATTGGCAAACTTATGTATGTCACCATCACAAGGCCAGACATTAGTTATCAGTCTCAGGTCAAAGGAATCAAGGAAGAACTTCTGATATTGCGGTTACTCTTTCAAAATTATGCCATTCAAACCTTTAGTCAATTCATGCAGCAGCCTAAAAGGTCATATTGAGAGGCTGCCCATAGAGTGGTCGGAAACCTTAGGAATGCCCCAGGTCAAGGAGTGTGGCTAAATGCTGAACCTGCAACTGAGTTGAGTTGTTGGTGCGATTTAGATTGGGCTGCGTGTCCCAACTCATGTAGGTTAGTTACAGATTATGTGATATAGTTTGGAGGTTCCTTGATCTCTTGGAAGTCCAAGAAGCAACAGACAGCGTCTGAAAGTTCTGTTGAGGCTGAGTATCGAAGTATGGCTTCATCTGTAGCAGAGGTAACTTGGTTGTTAGGTCTGTTTAGGGAACTGGAGTTGCCATACGGGTTCATGTCACAGTGCTGAGTGACAGCAAATATGCTATGCAAATTGCAGCAAATCCGATCTTCCATGAACGCACGAAACATATAGAGATCGACTACCATTTCATTCGAGATAAAATCAAGACTGGTGATGTCAAAACAGTCTGTGCACACTAAGGATCAGTTAGCTGATTTGCTCACTAAAGGGTTGAGCCAAGCTCAGCATCTGTATCTTCTAGGCAAGCTTGGTCTAAACATTTTGTACCCTCCAACTTGAGGGGGGTATTATGAGCTGTAATTGTTAGTTAGTGAGCTGTAATTGTTAGTTAGTGATGTCGACGTGGCAGTGTCTCATTGGCTAAGTTAATTAGTTAATTAACCGGTTGAGTCTTGTATATAACGACTTCCTTCTCAGTGGATAATGAACAAAAGATATTATTTTCTCTGAAATGTTCTCTCTCTTCTCACTTCTAGATGAAACCTCCATAGAGAAGTTGATGCTTATCAACAATGCTCATTTGATGTATTAATGAGAGTGCATGGTGCTGGATTGACTAATATGGTATTTTTGCCAGAAAAAGCAGTTGTTATATAAATTGTGGGGTTAGGAATGGAATGGGTGTCTAAAGTGGACTTTGGAATTCCAGCTTTGGACATGAAATTGAAGTATTTGGATTACAAGATTAGTGGATAATGAACAAAAGCTATCATTTTCTCTGAAATGTTCTCTTTCTTCTCACTTCTAGATGTTTCCTCCATAGAGAATCCCTCAAGCTCCAAGCGCAGATTAACACTGATTTTAGCAATTTATGATTGAGATATTGAAATACGAGAAATGAGGAAGAAGTTTCTTCAAGAAGAAAATAGGTATGTCATCTAAACGAAGGTATTGGTTTAAGCAATGCTGCAACACCTTCGGAAAAACATTCAATCTATAGTATATACATGACATTCTTATTTTTCAACTGGTAAAGTCTTATATATATTGATATAGAAAATAGGCAGAATAGCCTGGGAGACACTTGTACTTGTTCCGGTTTGTCATCCCGGTCCTACACTCCATAAAGTTCACCCAAGACACTTCAACTTAATCAAAACAAGACTTTTAAACCCTTCTGACCGTTGACCGAGCTTATGTGGCATTGATATGGCTGAAGTGGACAAAATGAGTGATTTACACGCACATTAGGTGCGTGAACGGATGATATTTCTTTATTAAAAATTAATAAATAAATAATACTAGCAGACTCGCCTTTCGTTC
>MU754468.1:24078-53471 GCA_026770625.1 Nicotiana glauca
TAGATCCCTTCTTTCATTAGATTTTCTCCTTAACTTCTTCCATCATGTCATCTTCCCCTTCTCTATGACTCCATTTTTTCCGGTGGTTTTAGCTTTCAAATTTTTTCACAACCCTTCCAAATTGGAGTAGAGGAATAATTCAAAATTCAAAAGACTTAATTCTCTGCTCATGTATTTTTCATGGATAGATAATTTTCTTTAAAAGAGGAGTGAAGGAAGTAGTGGTACTCATGGTGGAGGAGCCATGGCAGGGTTTGAAGAAGGGAAGAGAGGTTTTCTTTAATTTTAATTTTTTGCTTTTTTATTTTACTTTTTGTTTATGAATTTAAAATTTTGTTAAATAATATTAATTTGGCATAGAATCTGATGTGGATGCTAATTTGTCATCCACGTCAAGCAAGTGAGAATCACACGATTCCGGAGGTGTTTAAAAGTCTTGTTTTGATTAAGTTGAAGTGTGTGGATAAAACTTTATGGTGTAAGGACCGGGATGACAAACCGAAACAAGTACAAGTGTCTCCTAGGCTATTCTGCCTAAAAAAGATGGTACTAAGTTGGTACCAGAGGGTTACGGTGAAATCTTGTACACGTATATGATATTAAATTTGCTTACAGCATCCCTTTGAATTTTGACGTAATCTTCTTCGGTTTGAACCTCAAATTTTTCCAAATAGTATCTTTCTTTCCAGCCCTCTTCTCCTAATTTAACCTGATAAATAAGACCCAGCCAGTCAGGATATTCTAGAAGTTTTTTTTCAATGAACCTAAATGGAAATAAAAGGATGACCAAGAGACCTTATCGACCACAGAAAGGGTCTTGGCTTGTACATAGTTACTTTTGTCCTGATTCTTCTTAACAGCCAACTGTGTAAACGACAATCACCAAACATGGGTTACGACATTGACCAGATTCTCTATCCATCAAGAACTTCAAATAAGGTTAAGTGTTCAACATTCTCACATTTAATGTAGGGCGTTGCATGTGTATCCCCCAATGCTTCTGTACCTGAATAAATAAAAAATTTGATTATAACAAAATATTTACTGTTTTAAAAAATCCAGAATTAACGATGATGCTTCCATTTCTGACAGAGAAGATAGAACCACAGATATTGCATAAAGAGTTCAACTCGAACAAAAAGAAAACACGTCACTGAGGTGACCACACAAATTGTAGCAAAAGTACAAAACAAAGGTTAAGACTTGCCAACCCGAAAAGATAGGAGCCAAGAGAACCCCAAATCTACTAAAACTGGGATGGCATGATATAATGACATCACAGACAAACCTGGATACGCTTCCTAAAGACAGCATTCTCATAAGAACCAATGGCTTGTATAAAGTGCCCCGCCCTCTCCAAATTAACCTGCAGTAATGAATAGGCAAAGCCCATAATCAAATACAACTACTAAGTGCTTCAAACATATCATGCGGATTAGACAACTTTAGAGCCAGAGAAGTTCTGTCAGGCATTAAAACTAGTTAATGATTGGATACAAGATTTACAAACCTTCACACACACCTATAAATTTAACAACAATAAAGACCAGACCTTGCATATTTCAGACAAACTAGGGTCACGTCTGCTTCATACAATAAATCATCACAATAGCCTTCACAATTGTTATACGAACGAGCAAATGGTAAGACAGAAAGTACATATGGAAACGTGGCATAGGTCGGAAATGAAGATGGAGCAACACAGAGAAGCAGACTATTATGTACCTGGCAAGAATTAGTAAGATAGCCACCCATATTGACAAATTCCTTCTTGTAGACATCAATCAGTAAGTCAATGGCTCCCTAGAGGTTCACAATTAAAAGAACATTCATAATTGAAGCGGATGGGACAAAGGAGATACATTCAATATGAGCACCAACACAACTCTTTGCCAGCAAAATTCTAGCTCCAAAAAACAAAGGGCAACTATTACTGTAGGCTAAATGAGAAAAGCACAAATTAACATCCAAAGAATACAAACCTCTGATATCTCCAAAGATGGCACGTGGGGAAGAAAATCATTTCCAACAAATAAACACATGAAAACAAAATCATCTATCAGTCGCTCCAGGTCTAGTTTGACAGTTGGATCTGGAATTTGAAGTTCGTATCCCAAATAATCTCTGAGTACCCATACTTTAAGAAACTGAAAAGATCCAGCAGCAGAAATTTAGAAAGATATAGTATAGTATAATATAGTATAGTATAGTAATATAATATAATGTTCAGTATAGGTAAGACTGGACATCCTGTAAGTAGCAATCTTAAATGCATTTATTTGGTTCGATACAACAAGGAAATAGATAATACCAGGTACATAAATAATTTGATTAGGTTAACAGAAAGGGAAATATGGTAGTTCACATGATTTACATACAACTATATCTTTATCAACATGGAAAGAAAGAGGGAGAAATTGACCACATTATCATACATGTGGACTGTGACCACAGGACAGTTTCATGTATCAGTATATTAAGTTATAGAAACACAGAATATGGACACAGATGGTTATAGTTAGCTGTCTATTTTTCGTCTTTTACATTTTCAATTTTAATCAAACTGACATCGCTTTTTAACAACAACTTTTTCAAAATAAATTAGTTCTTCATAGATATATGTTGCACCACTATATTTGTGATGGACAGTAAGACGTGCATTTCATACTTAATATGCTTGCACTTGAACATTGAAAATTCGAACTTGTAACTTAAAACTGTCATGTTTTTCCTATGTATCCTTCCTCTGCCAAGCTCGTGCCAACCAATATTTTGTTCTCTCTTGTAACCTAGTTGTATCCTTGCCCAGGATGCATGCTTGCTAATCCCCTTACTTGAATTATTGAACTGATAGCTATTAACAGATAATAATGTCAGATAACAGGGAAACAATTGGAACCTAAAGGTAATAATAAAGATTATGCAATCCGTTCTCACTTCTCCTTACCGAAAAAGTATGACACTGGACACATATAAATTTTATTTCATCTACTCCATATGAGAAAAGTAGCAGGAACCCCAGAATGAGGGATTGAAAGAACCATGCTGGAGATATCAGCCTTCTTTTGCCAATTTTCCACCCTCAGTAACAGCGTCCACCAATAAATTCTCTCTACTTAACAATTACAAGGTATTCGTCAACCCAAACCCTCTCTCCTAAATTTATCTATCTCGTTTTCTCTGTCTAGGTTTTACTTATTAGATCTAAAGGAGAGTGAGAATCATAGATGATTAACTTTGACATCAATTGTAACAAAATTAACAGTTCATCTAAATTAAGACAAATGGAGAAATTGTCAATTTGTTCTATCAGATTAATTTCAAATGGCAAACCAATTTAAACCAAAGAAACTATTTCTATTCCCTTGAAATTGGTACATCATATACAGAGCGAGTACCTTCCAATTGTTTCTTGTTAATTCAGTAAGCCAGCTTTTGACGGCTTTCTCCAAATATTTTCTTAACTGATTATGATTAGGCCACAGAGATAGAGAACAATTTACTGATGGCGGATAAGATGCCAGTATGAGATCATAACTTCAGAAATCCAGGATTTCGGGTGTGTTTGGTATAACGGAAAATATTTTTCGTGGAAAATTTTTTCTTGGAAAACAAGTAGTAATCTTATTCATTTTCCGTTGTTTGACACGCAAATTAAGGAAAATAACTTCTCAAGAGTATTCATAAATTATTTAGATACAATAAACATGAAGCCATAAACTTTCGAACTATAAACCAGAAGATGAAAAAACTAAAACTGAAAATATACATACAAAAACAAAAAAAATCCGGTGTGGTGGTTGGGGAACGGAAAAAACTGAAATTTGAAAAATAATAGCCTTTTTGGAGAGAGAGGGTGGGGTGGGGTGGGGGTTGGTGAGGGTGGGGAAGGTGGGGAAGGTTGAGAAGGAGTTTTGGAAAATGTTTTCCCTTCTCTTTATAAGGAAAACATGAAAATGAGTTCACAAGGAAAATGTCTTCCAAAATATTTAAGCCAACCAAACATGGGAAAATCGAAAAATATTTTCCGGAAAATGTTTTCCTTCATACCAAACACATCATCTGCTCTTCTATTCTTTCTTTCGTCTATATTTGTTGGTTTTTCTTAATTTACAACCACAAGAAACTAGAACCAGTATGGATTTCGAACATATAATCAGGAAGAGAAAAACGTTGTAGATAAATTTATGAAAGGAAACAGAAAGAAAATGTTTTTCCAGAAACAAATGGAGCCTCAGCATTCAAAGAGAAGTTACTTAGACTGAGAAAAATTCCCTTCTTGGAACCAACATATATTCAGTTATTTGGATTCACAAACATAGAATAATTTCCCACAGTTCGCAAAATAATACAGTAAGAATTTTTCGTATCAGCATAATAGAAGTATAGAACTATATCGAGCAGTTCTTAAAGTTTCAGCTTTCAGAACAAGACAACCACACCAAAATTCCTACACTTACTGCAGCGGCGGAGCTTGATAACACAATGGTACAACATCGTCATATTAAATCAAATTTCTAACCTGAAACTTCTGTTCTGATATTAAGTTCTCTAAGTCCTTGCCGCATCCTTCCCCTTTTCTTGAGTGCCTACCCGCTTGTTGTCTATACATAACTTGCCTATTTTGTTGACCTCTAGACTTTGGTTTATCTTTGCGGACATCCTGCAATCAAGGACAAATTCATTACATAGCCAGCATAACTTGTTTCCCCATTGTGATGACATAACCAGAAGAACGTGAAAAAAAGACCTAAAACAACACATCCAAAAACACACTGACCTCCCTTAGAATTGAAAAGTGAACTTCGTGTGACGCCAATGCCAGCATTATCAAGTCTGCGTCCTGTGGAAGCACCAGAAAATATGTAAAAAGAACAAACTTGAAAGACGTTATGAAAGAACACTTCAGCATAAAGCAAAAAGGGCAAGGTAGGCTACTGTAGAGTACGGCAGAAAAGAGAAGGAAAGAAAAGTAGGGTGCCACAAATTACCAAACCATACAAGCAATGGCGTGTATTAGGATCAAATCCTGGAAGATTCCTTTGCAAGCGAATATAAGACATTATCTTATGCTCCCCTTCACCAGGCACACTAGCATCAGAGAGAATAACCTAAAAAGATCACGATGTAGATGAAGCATAATGTATGAGGGAAAAGGCATATCCCATAGAGCATGAGAGCAAGTGTCCAGCAGAAGTACGCTTACCTTGATTCCCTGCCAACCAGAGTCTACATTCACTTTCAAACGTATATAGTATTGAAGTGCAGATGACAGCAGTTCCATGAATTTCGTTCCAGGTGTAATAACATTTGAATCCAACTTTTTAGTACTTAAATCTTCCCGTTCTCTTTCATCATTCCCTCTTATTCTCCCTGTATCAGAGGCCTAAAAACAATAAAGTTCAATCTGCTTTCATAGAAAAGGAAAAAAGGAAAGAAAGGGAGAAAATCCCTAAACTGTCAAACCAAATCATAGAAAAGAAAAAAAGGAAAGAAAGGGGGAAATCCCTAAACTGTCAAAACTTCCAAATTCCACTTCTAGAATGCACTTCTATGTCGTTCGTTTGCAGCCTATATGTCTATTCCTGCTTTTTGTATGTTGAACTCGTAAATTCCCATATTGGATATTCAAAACTTATAGGTTTCCCTTTTACAAAAGTCTCCCAAGAAGAAAAGCCAGATTCCTGTCTAATTTGATCAAGAAGTGTATTTAGCTTTCCAGAAATATTCAGATTGGTGCTCAAGCAAGATTTAACTGTTGCCGAAAGTAGACAAGGGCAAGTATGAAATCTAGACCTCCGAAGGAACTTTTTTGATTGGGAACTGGACACTGTGGGAGCTAACGAGGGGGCTGGAAAATGTGATAAAGCTGATTGACACACCAGATGCTACAATCTGGAAAGGAGGAAAATGGTATTTCATGGTAAAATCCTGTAACAGTACCATGATGAAGCTTGGACGGGGGGAACAACATATGGCCTTGGAAATCAATCTAGAAAACAAAAGCTTCCCCTTGAGCTACATGTTTTGGTTAGATTATAATGAATGAAGCTTGTCTTACTCAAGATAAATCCCAAAAAGGAGGATTCAGACTAGGCAATAGATGCTATCGATGTCAAGCTGAAGCAGAATCTGCTACACACTTACTTTTGCATTGCCGCTTTGAATGGGACATTTGGGTCATGTTCCCGAATGTACCTGGAGGATTTGGAAGTTCCTGCAACCGTTAAAATATGCACTAGAAGGCTGGAGAGGACAGTGAATGGGGAAGCAAACCAAATACAAATGGAACGCTAACCCTTTATGTATATTTTGGTGCTCATTGAAAGAAAGGGATAGAAGATGTTGTGAAAACACTTGTACACTTTTTTCTTTTGTGAAGTCTAGGGTTTTTAAACTGCTATACTCTTGGAGTGATTAGAAGCAGAGACTCACTCATGTACCCTTCATATTTTAGGGAACCCATGTCCTCTTTTGTGTACATATTCGGCTCTGTCTTGGTGCAAATCAATGAAACTTTACATATCAATATAACTTTATCAAGAATAGTTTCCACATGGTTTACTAATAAATTTAAGGTGAAAAAACTCACTTCATCACCAGCATCTTTAGCAGCTCTGAAACGTCTTGCACGCTGTTGATTCATTTTGGCACGTGGTGCAACACCATCTGCAGATCTTATATCATCATTAGTTGAGGAATGAGGTAAATAAATCAAATTAGCTAATGCTCAATATGGTTCCTATGACAATCATACATCTCGCAATGTTTTATTGAAGAATGGAAGTGGTACACCTGGGCAAAAATTTTGAGAAAATATTTAGCAAGCTAGACCAAAAGAACTCACTTCTGCATTGATTACAAATAAATGACCACATCTATGATCTAAATGATTTAAACAAGAAAACAATAGGCGTGACATCATACAGACCTTTGGAATAACTAAGTAAATATATCGAGGACATCTCTACTTCAAACCTCAAATCCATGTAAACACAATCTCTTATATACAGCATTTAACTTCTAGATGTATTTCGTAAATAATGTTTTGATTTATGGCAAAGGCAACCATTAGTAATATCTTTCACTTTTTGGCATAACATATATAAGTTCCTCTTTTCTTGAAGGAAATGTAGCACATACACAAGGAAAAATAGTTTGGTTAACAGGTTAAGTACTAATTTCTTTTATCAAAAAGGCAATATAAGAAAAAAATTCAAGAGTTTCATCTTACGCTTCTATTTGATGGGGCTTGCCATCCAAATGGCCAATGCAAAAAAGAGAGGCAAGGTAGCAAACACAATTTTACCTCCTTGCAAACACTTCTGAAGTAAGACTTTAACACGAAGACAACTCAATTGTCCACGATTATTATGCAGACACCCATGCTCTCTACTTTATTGGGATAAAGCTAAACTCTCAGTTTGATGTTTCTTGGTTTGCTATTGCTTTCTCAAGGTTTTACTTTTACTCAAATGCTTCTTCTTTTTTGAGAAGTTTTTACTCAATTGTTACGTTAAACTTGCAACAGGCAATAAGGATAAACCTTTCAACATTGCACCAACTAAATTTCAAGGTAAAAGGCTTTTCACTGATGTCAAACCGGCAGTGACCTAGTGCTGGGCTAGTTACATACATCAAATAGCCAAAGCCAAAAACAGAAAATAGAAGAAGCAAAAGATTGGGTTAGACCGACTAATATAGCCTCATCTATACATGAAGAGATTCAAAATCCTCTAGAATAGTTTCAGCTTCCCCTATGTTTTACATGAAGCAGCAAACAAAGTAAACAGTTAAACTAGTCTCTTAGATGGAGTTGGAGAGTCCTTCAAAGCACCTTTGATTCCTTTCTTTCCAAATTGTCCACCAAATAAAGTTTAAGCATTTCTCTTGAGCATTTTATCATAACTTTCTAAGCTCCAGCATCGAAGCACTTCGAGTGGTATGTGGGCATCACCCACTACACTCTCATTATAGATAAAAACATCTGACCTTGTTGGAAATGTCACTTTGTAATGTAAGAATAAATGTTCTGAACTTTCATTAAATTCCACATAAAATAACATCTACGTACCCTCTCCTTCACAAAGAATACAATGTTAGACATGCTCCTTTAATCTCTAGCCATGTGAAGCAATTGACTTTGTAGGGTGCATTGGATCTCCAAATCTGTGACCATGGCCATTGGCTGCTTTGGAAAGCAGTTCAAAAGAAAGACCTTTTATACACACTCATCACAATCTTTGGATGAAAAGTTGGAGTCCAATCCTTTATTGAAGACAAAGGACTCTTGATGCACCAGCTCCCTTCCATCCCATATTTTTCTTTCAATTACTTGCCTCAAAGTGCTGCTTCTTCATTTTGAAATCTCCGAAGCCACTTCATCAATGGGCTCTAACTTTGATATCTCGAAGTTTTGATACCAAGACCTCCAGCTTTCTAGGGTAAGATAATAGACTTCCAGTTAATAAGATGAATGGCTTTCTGATCTTTATTTCCTCGCCATCAAAAAAAAATTCTCATTGAAACTAGTTTTCTTCTCAACTTTCACAGGCAAGGAAATAAATACATTACATAAGTGGACAATGAATCCAAATGATGTTTATTAATACCAGTGCCCTCTACAGATAGAGTCTGCTTCCAGTTGGCAAGCCTTTTCTCGCATATTTCCACAATACCCTGCCAAATTGATTCTGCTTTGTCTTTAGCTCCCAATGCAAACCCCAAGTAAGTCACAGGGGTGAACCTTTTGTGATGTCAGGAACCCCGTTCACTAATAGTGGGCGTTCAGTACTTCGGTACGGTATTTAAAAATTATGGTTTGGTACTTCGGCATTCGGTAAATCAATTGTGCATACCAAATACCGTACCAACGTAGTTCGGTACAGTTCGGTATTTTTTGTTTGGTTCGCTATGGTTTCGGTACAGTTTCCATAGCCAACCAAACTAAATTGAAATGATTTTTGCATTAGTATAAAACATTAAACATAGCTGGCCAAAAGAATTGAAATCGAGCATATAGAATCAGAATCCATAACAAACAAAAAGATACTCTCTGTTGTGAATTTCGCAGACACAGATAGGCCAAACTTTAGAAAACCCATAAGACCTAATTATCTCATCTAACTATGAAGTAAGGTGACAAACAATTGTTGGGATAAAATGAGGAAACACAGACGAAATCACTGTCTCAAATTTGCAAGGAAATTATCACTGGTTGAGACCCAGAAATATGATAAGGAAAATGATATTGAACATAAAGCTAGTAACATACTTTGGGCTGGGAAATGAGAAATTAGAAGGTAAATAATTGGGCTCAGCAGAATAAGCTTTTTGTTGGGTTGGCCTGGTCTATATGATTCGGTATCTCGGTATACCGAAATATTGAAAAACCTCAATACCGAGGACCGTATCGAAACACCGAATAACCAAAAAATCTATACCGTAGTACCAAAATACCGAATAAACCGATACCGAAATATCAAATTAATACGGCTCGGTTCGGAATTCGGTTTTTCATATTTTATGCCCAACCCCACCGTTCACGGGATATATCAAGCTTTTCATGCAGTTGACGTGTAAGTCTTAAGTAGCCTCAAACACTGTGAAAATAAGCTACTCCAAATGTGCACCACAAAGAGTAACATCAGCATAAAAGAGGTGTGAGATGACCATGTTGCAGAATTCCCTGATAGGTGATGCATCCAACTTATTCAGCATGTTTCATCGTTCTACGTAGGGCCTCCATTACAAGGATAAAAAGGAAAAGTGACATGGAATCACCATGTCCGCGGCCCTTTTAGGCAGGAAAAAAATGAGCATGAGCACCATTTATTAGATATGGAGTATTTGACAAAAAACACGCAGTGCGCTATCCAACTCCTCCATTTGATGTTAAAGCCTAAATCTTTGAGCGCAGAAAGCAGGAAGTTCCGGTTGACACAGTGTTGTGAAGAGCGTGAAGCGAGGAAAAGTGTCAAGCCCCTTTTTGCTTGAAGCGAGGAGCGAAGCGCTTGTCTTTTGAAGTGAAGCAGAATTTTAAATAAATAAATATTGCATAGACATCACATATAACTGTAAGCAAAAAATAGCAGCAACTGAACCCTCAAGGGTTGGCCTGGTGGCAATTGACCTGAGCCTTGGGGTTTGCTCCCTTTCAAAGTCTCAAGTTTGAAACTCACTGGGTGCAAATAATTTATGAGGGCCATCGGACTGGGTAAAACCTGAATTAACTGAGGTGCACTTGCGGAAACTCCTTGACGAGGGCCTGTGCACCCCCGGGATTAATCGGGGCTCTTAGAGACTCGGACACCCGGTGCAAGATCAAAAAAAAAAAAAAAAAGCAGCACTGAAACGAAAAAGATTGGGCAGTATTTCGCTGCTATTTTGAGACTGAAACAGTGAAAGAAAAAGAAAAAAGAAAAAGGAGGAGGAAGAAAGCACATACCTGGGCTTGAACTTGAAAAGTGTAGAAAATGGGAACCTTAGTCGCATGTTTTTTTTATTTCTCAATGATGTTTGAAAAAATAGAGCTTTTTTAATTTTTAATCGTTGGCAACCTTAATATATTATATCGAAGCGCTCGCTACTGTCGCTTCTCATGCTTCTTGCTCTTTTGGCAGAAGAGAACGCTTTATAACACCTGCTATGCTTCACAACACAGAAGAAACCAAGTTCCCGCTTCGCTTTGCTTCACGCTAAGCGTTGAAGCGAGCGCTTTTCACAACACTGGGTTGACATGATTGAACTCAATATCAAGTTTGCATTCTAGGAGCTTATTCCTTTGTCGAGACATTCTTTAACTATTAGAGTTGCATCAATCATCTTCTCCTCTCGATAAAAGTCACTTGCGAGCTAATGTATCAATTTATCCATGACCCTTTTGAGTCTCTCTGCTAAGAATCCAAAGACAATCTTATAGATGCTACCAGTTAAGTTTATGAGTTTAATGTCTCTCAATTCCATCCCACCATTCTTCTCGGGAATTAGAGCTATATTATAGCATTTAGGCTTCTCCCAAACCTCTCCTAATGGTAGAAGAAATCCAAAGCTTGCATAATACATTTTGAATGACTAACCAGCATCATATATAAAATGCCATAGTAAGCTCATCCAGACCCGAAACTTTGTCCCCATTACATTGTCATAGGACAGACTAAGACCTCATGTGCCTCAAAAGGTCTTTGCAAATAGTATTGTTAGTCAAGGGAAAACCAGGTTCCAAAGTAGTTGATTCAGTGTGTAAGGCTATGTAGAAATCTAAGATCTCATTCCTGATGTTTACAGGATCTTCCTTGATATCACTATCAACTATAAGCTTATCCATAATTCAATATGGTTATACCTTCGCGCATAGCCAATCTTTGGAAGTTTTTGGCATTCTTGCCCTCATGTCTAAACCACAAGAATATGGACTTTTACTTCCAAGAAATTTCTTCAAATCTTGCAATGTCATCTAGTTCCATGTTTAAGTTAGCTATTTCAAAAGTTCGTCCTCATTAAGCATTCTTTCTTCATATTTGATCAACTATTGATTGACAACCTAGTAATGCGTTCTTTCTACACTCTATATTACCAAAAAAAAAAAACTCTAGACTACCAAAAGAATATCTGCTCCATTCTTTCAAAATCTACTTTTCCAGGTATATCAGTTACAAAAAAAGGCTTCCCACCACCCTTTAATTAGTTTTTTAGCCCTCGAATTCGGGCCACTTTTTTTCAAACTTGAAGTAGGAGTTTGTCCTTTCACAATTTCCACACCGGAGCATGATTGGAAGGTGATCTCTCGCAAGTTTTGGTAGCACATATTATTGATACAGCTGGAGTCTTCATCCAATTCTATTGAAAAGAGTATACCATTAATCCTCGAGGTAGCATTCTCCATGAAACCAAATGAATTTTCCTTTATTCATACGAGTATCTATCAACTACAAATCCTCTAAAATGAGGAGAATTAAACCATAGTTTCTATAGTTCTGTTGCTGCATTTATTTTCGACACAAATCTAGTAACATTAAAATCCCCAACTACCACTCAAGGACCAGACAACCAGTTAGCAATAAGAGCATCATCAATAATTTTCTATCTTTAATGAAAGGCAGTTGATGAGAAGATACAAGTTTCCATATAATCTTCCATAAAATTCGGCTATCACTTTAGTTAAAATCTTCTATAAACTATTGATGAGGCCGATTAGTCTGAAATCACGTTCCTCTTTTGCTCCCTCTTTTTTTCAAATAAGAGCAATGGGGCTGGCATTCAGACTTCTAACGAAATGTTCTTGTTCAAAGCAAAGATTAAGTGTAGAAGGGCATAGGGATGAATTATCCACCAAGTTTCGAACCTTGTACCACTAGATTTCTAGATTATTAGAGAAAGGATGATACCTCCTGGTTTAAGCTGTTGTTCACCATAGCTGGTTACTTCTCACGATTTGAATCAGGTCAAAATTCCAATCATCAAAAAATTTTCCAATCACCCTCGTGCTTGTCTCAACCAAATTGGAATTTTATACACCAAATCACCTGTTTCTACCTCAATTTCTTTAGAGCTATTATCTATATTCTATAAAGCCCTTATCCTAATCCTTGCCCATAGGAGGTGGTTTTTCATAAGTGTCTCCTCTTTAGTTTCAAGCCGCCCCACACATTTGTCCTCAATGCCTTCAAAATTACCCCTGACCATAGATAGCCCGGTAGACCTAACAATCGTATCCAAGACCATTTTGATCTAAATTCAATTGGGATATAACCTGAAGTAGGAGTCACCCTCTCAGATTGAGGTTAAGAGTCCTCCATTGCCAAGTACCAAGCTTGACGCATCCCGTTTCTGCTTTCGAAGGGAACTCGAAGAGAAAATGAAACTCGTCCAATTCAAAGACCTGGAACCTTCCACTTATTCTAGATCCATTTTCTGATCTTCATACAGGTTGCAATTTCATCTTGTTCCCGATAACGTATCTATTTAGAAAATCTCTTTTTAAAGGGTGCATCTGTTTAGAAAAATAATTCTCTCATTTTTCATTGATCCTAATTCTTTTTTCTCCACATCTAGTATTGCTAGGATCTACCATGTTGTCTAGCCAACAGTTTAGCTTCGCAACCTATGTGTATCCGATGCTATACCAAAATTTAATTAAATCAATCACCATATACCAAACTAGATCATATGAAATAGGAAGGATGTAATAGTACATTACATGAATTCCTAACTGAATCTTCTGAAAGTCCTGAGTAAGTTACTAGAGTTGTATCTAATATTGCATGGTCTATCCAAAAGAAAGAAAGCTAATATTGGACTAACCTAGTCAACTTCTTTAAATGATGATAATAGCAAAAACCACATACTGACATTTACAGTTAAAAAAAAATAACCTGGACAACTAAATAAATATTTACGTTTTCGTGAACATAGAATATATTGATTGTGAAAACTGATGATAGTTCACTAACCAATCGCCATGTATAAAAGCTTGCGAGGCCTAACAATTGAAAATATTCTATCAATGTACTTGAAAACCGCATTAAAGACTTCCTCATGTGTCTCCGGGGCAGGCTGCAGACACTCCAAAACACTTGGTCAATAGAAGCGGACTAAGTTAAAATTTGCAGCATTTATATATATATGTAAAAATTGTACCAGGCCTTCTGGATGAAAACAAGGGTGAATGATTCCGTTCATATCCAAATACAGATTATCGAATTCAATGCCGTTGGGATTAGGGTTGCTAGTGTCTATTGGGACTGTGACCCCATTAATGACCGCTGGGGTTTTTTCGTTAACCTCAACAACAGACTGTGGATAACGCTCCAGTAACCAACGATAGAATGCAGGTATTCCCATTTGAGGCTTGTTCGGCTATTTTCTGAATGCTGTAAGAAACTAGACTAGAGTACACGGAGAGGGGTTTGAGCTAGGGTTTAAGGTTTTGTATGGCAATTAACAGAATGGGTTTTTTCGCAGCTAAGGAAAAGAGAAGATTTTATATGAGTTTGAAACCATGCAACATTTAGGGGTTGAGTTGAATTACTACATTGTAATCAAGTCTCTTATACCTTTAAAAATACATAAAAATTAATTTCATTTTAGGGACATTCAAAATATTAATAAAATCAATAACTCTAGTGAAAAGAATCCTATTAGTTTATTGATAGTAATTGATTATTGGGATAATGGTTCCATAACGGTTTTATATTATATGATTATTGGGTTATAGGTTCAGGGCTCGATTTTGCCAAAATTTTTAAATACTAATCTTGTGGTACACGTGTCGCGCGTGTATTTAAAAAATCGTTAATAATATGTGCGTGTGTATGTTTGACAAAGCTAGTGATTATTCAATTTTAGTAATCCCGTGAGACTTACTCTAATGTTAGAGCAATAATGCTAAACATTTTGGACATTTAGAAATATTCTACCAAGGTTTTTTTAAATAAAAAATTTATACGTGGACTCTTTTTTCCTTGCTAATCTCTCTCTCTCTCTATATATACTATATTAAAAGCACGAAGGCCCTTAACAAAATGTCGTTCACCTTTTTTACCCTTTAATAATTAATTTTATATTTGACAAAATAGTCATTCAAATTACTTTCCTAATATTTAGAAGTTAAAAATTAATTATATTTTGTGTATCTAATTCTTCCTTATTTGAACTAGGTATAGGACTTCAAGTTCAATTATACTTTTACCTTATATAAATTAAAAAGAAAGAAAAAATTAAATATACTTCTACCACGTTTTTTTTTTCCTCTCCTTTCAATAACAAGAGATACACTATGGTAATATAGTTTTAATTTTACATTACCAATATTTATGTAAAATGAAAAAATAGAACTTAAAACTTGTGGCTTTTTATCTCATCCAAACTTGATCGTTATAAAATAAATAAATAAATCTGCAATCCCTTTAAATATGGGTAAATTACCATAACAAATACTTTATTAAATTATCATCTAATATTTTCTAATTATCATAGTAATTAAAATTTTCTTACTTGAACTATGTAGAGAGTCATACGATTTAGAACTTTGAAAACATTAAGAATTTACTTTGTACAAATCTATGTTTAAGAGTTTAAAACTATATTATTATATATATTTTTATTTAAACTATGTAAAAAATCCAAAAACTTTAAATTTATTAAGAGTTTACTTATGTAAATCTTGTACATAAAAAAATGTGGTCATTTGTTACAAAGGAAAATATGACACTATAATATTCTATTGGTACTTATGTCTCTTGTGCGAACGTATTGTTAATATTTGAATAACACTGTGAGCACTTTTATGAGGCAGGATTTCTTTTTTTGCCGAGTAGTTTAATAACATCAAAATACCATCATTTTCATAGCTTAAATTATTTTCTTATTTTTTCTAGCTCAAATGTATTCTTTTATAATTTTTATGCTTTTTAAAAGTCTATATTCACTACTCAAGATACACGCGCAAAGCGCGTATCAAAAATCTAATTGACTTAATAGAATAGGTGCTTATGATGATTCGCAGCTTAATCTTATAAAGAATAATAATTCCTCGTATTAAAGATTACCTGGAAAATTATTTTTGATTGTTCATAAATTATATTTTCGTAATAGTACATTTAGAGTATTCTTTAACAAACAAAAACTAAAAGTATACCTTAAAGAGATATATCACATATAACATAACAAATGCCTTTGTTTCTATTTTTCTGTCACGACTCACGACCCAAATCTCATAGTAGGTCGTGATGGCGCCCAACAATCCTGCTAGCAAGCCAATAGTAAACCTCCAATTTAATTATTCATTTTTAACTTTTAAAATCGAAAATTTCTTTAAATACACTGAATTAAATGGAGATCTCATGGAAACATACGTACTTCTTTACCAAAATACCAAGTACGAATAATACATAATAATAATAATAATAATAATAATAATAATAATAATAATAATAATAATAATAATAATAAGTACAGCGGTGAATAACCACTAATAGCCTCCAAAAACCGGTGTCACAAATGAATGAGCGCAATTTAGGGAATATACAAAACCGCTACAGCTACAGCCTAAAAATAGACAGAAATAATTAATAAAATAAGAGAAAGACTCCAGGTGCTGCAGATCGAAGCATGGAAGGCAGAAGTCTTTGTATAATGCGTCTATGTGCATGTATGACCACTTGAAGTACATGTCTGAGTACATGCACTATCGGTGCAGAAGTGTGTAGTATGAGTACGTAAATCAACGCATACCAGTAAGCATCTAGTCTAACCTAAAAAAAGTGGTGACGAGGGATCGACCTGACACTTACTAGTGGTCAAAATAATAAAATACATAAAGAAGACAAGTATAAAACACAACAAGTAACACCAAACAAATAAGCTTTAATAATAAATTTCCAACCATGGATATTACAAAATTACTAAAATACCATAACCGGCCAGGAAGGCACAAAATCAATTGTTACCAATACCAAATCAACTCTTAAATGTTATGCACAAGTCTGTCGAGGCGAACGGCCTGATCCCATAGAAATAGTACAACAACAACAATCGAGTATAATCCCACAAGTGGAGTTTGGGGAGGGTAATATGTACGCAGACCTTACCCCTACCCCGGGGGGCAGAGAGGCTGTTTCCAGGAGACCCTCGGCTCAAGACATCAACAAGAGACAATAAGTTAGTACTATCAATAGAGTTATACCAAAAATAACATAAAATACACAACATAACACAAAATAACAAAATAGCATCAATATAAGAAATATAAAAAATACGAAATAGATGAAAGGTATACGAATATCCAACATATAACTCCCTGTATAGGTAGCTGATCAGTAACATCCTAAGATTACATCATAACTAGCTAGTCTCACTCTAGTGCACTGTGAAAATATCCACAACTTCCCACTAACCTACAACTTTAATGCTCGACCTCCACAATCCCCTATCAAGGGCCATGTCCTCAGTAATCCTAAGACGCGCTAAGTCCTGCCTTATCACCTCTCTCCAATACTTCTTAGGTCTTCCTCTACCTCTCCTCATGTCCACCACAGCCAGTCGCTCACACCTTCTCACCGGTGCATCAGTGCTCCTCCTCTGAATGTGCTCGAACCATCTGAGTCTTGATTCTCGCATCTTGTACTCTATGGGTGCCACGCCCACCTTCTCTCGAATATCTTCATTCATAATCTTATCCATCCTTGTATGTCCGCACATCCACCTCAACATCCTCATCTCTGCTACTTTCATCTTCTGGGTGTATGAGTTCTTAACCGACCAACACTCGGTCCCATACAGCATTGCAGGCCTAACCACTACTTTATAAAACTTACCTTTTAGTAACGGTGGAACTTTCTTGTCACACAGGACTCCTATCGCTAACCTCCACTTCATCCAACCCACCCATATACGGTGTGTGACATCCTCGTCGATCTCCCCAATTCCCTGAATAACTGACCCAAGGTACTTGAAACTACTCTTCTTAGGGATGATTTGAGAGTCAAGCCTTACTTCCACTCCCACTTCCGTCGGCCCCGCCCCAAATTTGCACTCGAGGTATTCCGTCTTTGTCCTGCTCAACCTGAAACCTTTAAACTCAAGGGCATGTCTCCAAACCTCTAGCCTTTCGTTGATGCGCGTCGTGTTTCGTCAATTAGGACTATATCATCAGCAAATAGCATGCACTATGGCACCTCCCCTTGAATATGATGCGTTATGGCATCCATCACCAGGGCAAATAGGAAAGGGCTGAGTGGAGACCCTTGGTGCAACCCCGTAACAACTAGAAAATGCTCGGAATCGCCTCCTACTGTCCTAACCGGAGTTTTAGATCCTTCGTACATGTCTCTAATCACCCTAATGTAGGATACTGGAACCCCTTTAACCTCTAAGCAGCTCCATAAGACCTCCCTAGGAACTATGTCGTATGCTTTCTCTAGATCAATAAACACCATGTGGAGATCCTTCTTCTTATCCCTGTACTGTTCTGCCATCCTCCTAATAAGATGGATAGCTTCTGTGGTAGATCGCCCCGGCATAAACCCGAACTGGTTGTTTGAGATAGACACCGTCCTTCGCACTCTCATCTCTACCACTCTCTCCCAGACTTTCATGGTATGACTCAGTAATTTGATACCTCTATAGTTGTTACAACTCTGGATATCTCCTTTGTTCTTATACAACGGAACCATTGTACTCCACCTCCACTCTTCAGGCATCCTATTAGTCTTGAATATCACATTATACAACCCAGTAAGCTATTCCAATCCTGCTCTACCCACACACCTCCAAAGTTCGATCGGAATTTCGTCTGGCCCGGTAGCTCTGCCCCCCTCATCTTACGCATTGCCTCGATGACCTCATCGACCTCAATGTCCCTATAATAACTTAATTCATGGGGGATGTCGGCGTTCTTCAATCCACCAAGTACAATATCTTGATCCCCTTCTTCATTTAGAAGTTTATGAAAGTAGGTCTGCCATCTCCTCTTAATCTGGTCACCTCCCATCAAGACTTTACCGTCCTCATCTTTTATGCACCTCACCTGGTCCAGATCCCGAGCCGCCCTCTCTCAGCTTAGCGAGTCGGAATAACTTCTTCTCCCCGCCTTTGTTACCTAGTTCCTCATACAGATGAGCAAAAGTTGTCGTCTTAGCCTCCGTTACTGCCATCTTCGCCTCCTTCCTAGCTACCTTATATCTCTCATGTTCGCTCTCTTCTCCTCCTCGCAAGTGCTCTCTACTAACCGCAGGTAAGCTGCCTTCTTCTCTTCCACTTTACCTTGGACAACTGCATTCCACCACCAGTCTCCTTTATGGCCACCAGTGCGTCCAGAAGATAACCCCAACACATCTCTCGCCGCCTTCCTTATACAAGCAGCCGTCGTCGACTACATAGTGTTTGCTTCCCCATAGAAATAGTGATATACAATAAGTACGAGCGGCATGAGTCTAAGCTTCTCCCCCATCCTGAGAAGTAGTTGGAGAAACTAGGACTAACCCAACCTGGGCCAAGGTACGAAACATGTTCAAAAATAGCTCTAAAGTCTCCTGAAGTCTAGGGGTAAGATCGTGATGGCACCTAGTACCTAATACCAACTTCTCTCGATCCAAAATCCCACCTTAAGAATTATAAGTACCTGAGACTAGGTAAGGCTATCACATAACGAAATCAATAGTAAGTAACAAAATTATTAATGAAGGCGGAAAAGAGTACTATAACATGACAAAAAAGAAATTCAGTAGTCATACATCCCAAAACCCGGTAGTACTAACTCATAAGCTCTACAGAGAGTACACAAGGTATCTCAAAATACAATATTGTTTGGAGTACAATAAATAGTAATAAGGAAACAATATAAGGAGGCTCCAAAGCCTACGAGCGAAACAACAGATATACCTTGAAGTCTCCAAATCTCTAGATATCAACTTGTCACAACCCAAAATTTCACCTTAAGGATTGTGATGACACCTAGTACCTAAGACTAGGTAAGCCTGTCACATAACGAGATCAATAGTAAATAACAACTTAAATATTAATAAAGGCGGAAAAGAGTACCATAACTTGACCAAACAGAAATGCATTAGTCATATATACCAAAATTTGGTAATATAGAGTCATAAGCTCTATAGAGAGTACACAAGAAATTTCAAAATACAACATTGTTTGGAATACAATAAACAGTAATAAGGAAATAATAGAAGGTGACTCAGATGCTTGCGAGCGGAATATCAGGTATACCTTGAATTCTCCACAACTCTGACTCAATTCTCTAGTGCTTACCATGATCCGAGGCACCTGGATCTGTACAAAACTGCTCAAAATCGTAGTATGAATACATCACAATCTGTACCCAGTAAGTTTCAAGACTGACCTTAATGGATTAGTGATGAGGTTCAAGTTATGACACTCACTAGATAAATATATATGCATAATATCAGTATAAAACTAACAACGAAAAACAAAACAAAACAAGTATCAAAAAAGAATAGGGCATTTGATAACATGACATATTAACCAACAGCTTGTAAAACAAAAAGTGAAATCATTTTAAAAAACAAGGATATGTTCAAATCATCGACCCGATCCATCACAAAAATAACATCAAGAATCACCCCGAAATACCATATAACTTAATCAGCAAGCCAACCTCATGACGCCGCGTGATCTTCACATGAAATATCTCCCCTTATATATTTACACGCATGTAAGCCCTCTTATTTTGTGGCGTGCGCATCACAATGAAGATTTTTCCTTACTTGTAACACACTATTAGCCTTATTATCTTGCTGCATGCACATCAACAAACACAATTGTCATGTCTCCGCATACGCATTCACAACACAAAAATCAACCCGCACCACACATACACATGTGCCACAACATCGCCCAAACAACAATATCAAAGCCACAACAATATAACAACAATGTGTGTAGGAATCACAATAATAACACAAGGTACAGGTAGTAAACAAAAATAAAACACGCTTCATATAACAAACAACTCCAATTCAAGGCATATTAATAGCCTAAGGTCTAACCCGATCAATTACTATACATACTATAATGATCTGGCCGGTTGTTCGAGTATATTAGCCATATTTCCTCTATTTGATGCTATACATATGTGCATTTGTGATTATGAGACTTGCTAGGATGGTTGGTTTGGTTTTAGGGAAGTTTTGGAGGGAATTGGGATGCTTAGTCCCAAGGTTGGATGCTTAAGTCAAGAGGGTTGGCCGGAGTTTGAGTTTTGTATAGAAGACTCTGGAATAGAGTTTTGATGGTTCCAATAGCTCTATATGGTAATTTTTGACTTAGGCGTATGTCCGAATTTGGATTTGGAGGTCCGCATGTTGATTTGATACTTTTTGACGAAAGTTGAAGGTTTGAAAGGTTGGTAGGTTTGACCGAGAGTTGACTTTGTTGATATCGGTTTTGGATTTTTGTTTCAATAGTTGGTATAGGTTTTTTGTGTCATTTGTGACTTGCTTGCAAAATTTGAGATCATTCCTAGCAATTTGATATGGTTCGACATGAGAATTAGAAGTTGGAAGTTCATTTGTTTTATTAGAATTTAATTAGGGTGTGATTCGCAGTTTCGATGTTGTTTTAGGTAATTTGAGGCCTCGAGTAGGTTCTTGTTGTGTTTTAGGACTCGTTGGTATGATTGCATAAGGTCCCAATCCCCCCGGGCGTTTTTCTAATGAGTTGAGGATCATGTTGGACTTAGTTGTATTGCCGAAGGCATCTGATTTCTGGTGCAATTGCACCTGCAAAGGAAGGGTTGCATGCACGTGATCACAGATGCGAAGTTTGTCTGGATAGACTAAGTCCACAGGTACGGACCTTGGAGCGCAAGTGTGTAGTAGATGAACGAGGGGGATTCCACTAAAGTGGAGCTGCATATGTGGCTTGGAGTCCGCAGAAACGGATGGTTGGGAGGCTAAGTCATTTTTGCATTTGCGGTGGTTTTTCTGTAGATGCGGCATCGCAGGTGCGAGAAAGTGGACCTGTTACGACCCAGACAGATGTGCTGTGACGGTGCCCGAGTTCTGCCTATCGAACACCCCTAAGCATACGTCTAAGATATAAACATGATATAAGTGTAGGTCATGCATAATGTCTGGTAGTAAACTACTGATTTATATGAATAACATATGCGAGAAAATATGCTCAAATGCCATATCATATATAGGGAATACGGTAGGGCGAGCCGACAAGGCCACATACAATCCAACTATACATGACTGTCTACAAATGTATAAAGGTTGGGATTGGGCTCCGTCATACCCATATATGTATAAAAAAGTATTGTACCAAAATCTAATAGTAGCTCTGGCTCAAATGGAGCACACCAGCTCTCGCTGAGCAAGGATCCTAAGAAGGGAGACCGTAAGCCTATCTCCTGCACCAGTGAGCAAGAAACGCAGGCCCCCAAGCAATAGAGGCATCAATACAAATAATGTACCGAGTATGTAAGGCATAAAATTCAGTATATAAAAGACATGGAAGAAATATGGAGTAAAAGACTCAACCTATAAGTTTGAATAGATATGTGAATCATGAAATATTTATAATGTCATGCATATGCATATAAATGTCATATCATGCATAGATATATGCGTATATAACTTCATTCATCCTATGAGGAAAACCCATCATATCATCTCGACCTTAGTGGGTGAAATCATCAACATATGCTAGTTGATCAGGTGGCGGTGCGTATATGACGCCATAACCCTTCCCCATACCCCATGTACATGTACTTTACGCGTATATACTACCATCTGGTCATGGTCCAGTATATATATATATATATATATATATATATATGTAATGCATAATGATTTAAGTCGGTAAGATCTCTCGGAATGTCATGAGACCCATGAACTGATGATATGATAGTAGGACATATAGGGAATGAAGAGAATAGGCAACCCTATTACTTCTACGAATAGAATTATTTATGAAATTTACGTGCTTTCTCGTTTCGTTGTATCATATGGATTATACCAAAAGGAAATAATGGATAGCCTTAACATACCTCAAGTTATCAATGCAAATCAACAACAAGCTTATGAACTAGCGCGCCAACCTTCTAACAAAGAAATACATGTACAACTTAGATGACGCTAGTATATCATGTATCTCAAACGATAACTCGATTCTAAAATAAAACGGGCAGCATTTCCCCTTATTGTACTACTCCCTCAAGCCTACCATAGGCGAGATAACAACACAATATAACTAGCAACTTAAAAACAGCCTAACTACAATTCGTAACCTTTAATATAACAAAAGATCCAAATATAACATAACACACCCAATCAACAAGTTATCAATTAGCCTGAAATTGCAACAACGAGAGACCAGCCCACTACCCTACCACATATGGAATTTCTACATGCCCTTTATCCTTCCAAACTCCATTAATCAATAGCATAATAATTCAACACTAGTGGACTACAAAACAATCCACTAAAAGTGAAATAAATCAAATTCGCGGCTTACGATCACCGTCCCGTGAGTTCTAACTATTAGGAAATAAAATTTTGGTCATAGTATGTGGGAAAATGAATAAATAGATGACATAAGGGATATATGTATCCACTTTTGAAAAGTCAAAGAAGTGCTAGCTTGGCACCCTAGCATTGTCCCTTCTTCCGACACTTATATCTTTTTATTCGGATGTCATATGAAATAAAGGTTAATAAAGTTAGAAACTTAATTCCCATACCTTCAATTTGGTAGATAATGCATCCCAAGAAGACCTCATATAATACACAAAATATATTGTTCTTCGTTACAAGGCAAATCCTTAGTCAGTTTTTCTGCAACTTACTGTCGATTTTTCCCAAACTTTATATATTATATCCAAACATCATATATAGTCATATTAAATCATGATTATCAAGTCTCATATTCATTATACTTCACCTTGGGATGCACACAGTGTAATAATTCCCCCTCCTTAGAAACATTCATCCTCGAATGCTAAACTCCCAAAGATCTATGGAAATTTTGGCATAGTCTCCTCTATAACGGTATACCAAACTGTCACGCACCAAAGCCAACAATATAAATCCCCACGGGGCCACAATCATCAATAACACCAATGTCCTCACACGACCAATGCCAGTAACTAACATAAGAATCCAGTATCATATACATACCTAAAGGCTGTTATGTCTCAGTCTGATCCTCCTCGGAAGCAAAAACAAGTGAGGATATCCTAGTCTTCACGTCTTCTACAACTTCCCAATTCATCTACTCCACATTATTGTTTCTCCTGAGTACTTTAACCGAAGCTACATCCTCAGTTCTCAATCTTCGAACTTGTCTATCCAGTATAGTAATGGGAGTTTCCTCATATGATAACTGTTCTGTGACCTAAACATCATCAACCGAAATGACTCTAGAAGGATCTCCAATACACCTACAGATCATAGACACATGAAAGACTAGACGTACAAACTCCAAGTTGGAAGGCAAGTCTAACTCATATGCTACTTGGCCTACTCTACGCATAATCTTATAAGGTCCAATATACCGAGGGGTAAGCTTTCATTTCTTATTGAATCTCATAACGCTTTTCATTAGTTATCCTTTAGGAATACACAACCATCCGCCTGAAACTCCAGGTCTATTCGTTGATTATCTACATAGGACTTCTGACGACTCTGATATGCTAATAAGTTTTCCCCTATAATCTTAATTTTCTCAACTGCATGTTGTACCAACTCTGGTCCGACTAACTTAGTTTCCCCAATCTCGAATTATCCGATAGGTGACCTACACTTCTGTTAGTAAAGAGCTTCATATGGAGTCATCTAAATGTTGTATTGATAGCTATTATTATATGCGAACTCAATAAGCGGAAGATGATCATCCTAGCTACCCCTGAAGTATATCACACAAGCCCGTAGCATATCCTCCAGTGTCTGAATAGTACACTCAGCATGACCGTCTGTCTGGGGATGAAATGATGTACTATGACTTACCCGAGTCCCCTATACTAATTTGGCTTGGCTGAGATCTAAGTGTTGGACCCAGTTATTCATAGTTGAGGTTCATAGCTGAGTTGATCACTTGAGAGATGAGTTAGAGCTGCATTCTCAACCGCAGTCTTGACATCTATTTCCATTTATACTGTTGTCTCTATTTCGGACAATATTGTTATTTATTTTTTTAGATTTGTATTTCCATTATAGAGCTCATGACTCTATATTTACCGGTTCTGGGGGATTTATCATGTATTGGCATTATTATGTCATGTTAAGACATTAAACTGGTACTATTTTTATCATTTTCGTATTTATACCTCGTTCTTGTTATGTTTGGCTAGCTTGGCAAGTGAGTTAGGTGCCATCATGGTCGGTTGGTTGCTTGGGTCGTGACAAGTTGGTATCAGAGACTTAGGTTCATAGGTTCTACCGGTCATGAGCAAGTTTAGTAGAGTCTTGCGGATCAGTACAAAGACATTTGTAATTATCTTTGAGAAGCTACTGAATTGTTATGAAACTTCACTTTCTTGCATTATTGTCGTGCGAACTTGCTATTTCCGAAGTTTGAACCTTTACTCTTCTAATTCTCTCACCAATGGTGAGGATACGTTTATCCAGGTCAGTCGAACAGGAACCAGTACCACCAGGCAGAGCCACAAGGAGATGAGGTGGGGCTCACACTACAGCTAGATCAGCACCTGTGAGCCAACGATTACTCTAGTGGAGGAGCAGGTTCCGGATACTGTTGAGGCATTGGGACCAGCTCAAACACCGGCAATACCTATTGTTATACCTGGTTCGTATGAGGCTTTGGCTCAAATCTTGAGTGTGTGCACGAGCTTGGCTCAAGCAGTTATGATACCATTTGAACTAGCTACCTCATAGGCTGGGGAGGAGCTCAGACTCCCGCGCCTGTCCACCAGAGCAACTAGCTTAAGGATACAGACACTAGAGGTGCTACTAATTCAGCCAATTATTGCTGCTCCAGCCGAGTTCGTTCCACCTATGCTCGATGAAGAGCAGAAGAGGTTGCAGTGATTTAAGAGGCTTGACCATCCCAAGTTCAGTGAGTAAAGTCAAATGATGCTCAGGGTTTTTTGATTGGTGTCATAAGATGCATCACACGACGGGTATTTTGGATATTACCGGAGTTGCATTCACTACTTTCCATCTAACAGGGGCAACTTACAGATTGTGAGTATAGCAGGCCAGTCGGTGCAGCACCACTTACATGGCATGAGTTTTCTGTTCTCTCCTTGGAGAAGTTTTTCCTACATGCTCGCAAAGAGGAGTTGCGTAGGGAGTTTGAGCAGTGTCACTCCCCGGCCTCGGGGATCGGGACCGATGCTCAATCGAGGTATCTTGGTCAATCAAAACTTCTTGATGCCCACTAACCATGAACAATTTATAAATAAATACTATGTAGAGGTTAGCCAAGAATATTTATAGGGGAAACATCCAACGTTAATCTTCCATTACTTAAGCAATTTCGTTAATAGCTAGCAAAACATTACAAGTTATTTTAAACGCCTTTAAGCAAAAGAAAAATAAGATAAAATATATAGAATCCCTATATTATACATGACCTGCACTGTGTCTATGGAGCCTTTAAGCCGATGTGAGAAAAATATGGAAATTCTAGTGACAAGGCCCCGTCTATACCTCAAAACAATGTGTAAGGATCAATATAATACAGGAGCCCAATAGAGAGTAGGGCTCACAAAGATCAGTTGATGTAAGGTCCGCTTCTATCAAGAGTCTATGTCATTTGCTGGAGTATCACCTGCCTCCCTTAAAGATGCAGCCTACCCGGCAAAAAAAGACGTTAGTACATGTGGAATGGTACTAAATGTAAAACAGAGAGGATAATGTATAGAAATAGAGTAGTTCAAAGAGAGATAAATGAAGTAGTCAAGAATATATGAAACAACCCATAGGATCATATGTCAAGTCATATTGTACTCAACTCATCCTACACTTTTTTTGGATCGAGTGGTCCATATGAGCTATATATGAGACATAAAAATATAATGTAAACGTAACACTATGTTCCGGAATAAGATAATCAAAATAGAACCAATACATTTCATTAGGCCATCCATAGGGATCACCTATTTCTTGTGCTGACTATCCATTCCACCAGTCTGTCTATAAGCAAGCTTTAATGTCCACCTACGCATGTCACCATACCGTCCATATGGATAATCTATACTATGCACCTATGCATTTCACTAGTCCATCAATAGGGCTCATCTATTGCATGTGCTGACTATGCGTTCCATCAATTTGGCCATAGCCAACCTTTACTAGGCACCTATGCGTGTCACCAGACCATCCATAGGTCATATAATACATTATTATACACACGACCATACACAAGCTCAAAGCAACAAGAATAACATTACATTTAGGGGTGTAAGTTCCCGAATCATTGGAATTCTTCAAGTCCATATCCATCATGCGGAAGCATAACTTATTACATTAGCACGTGTGGAGAATCAACGAGTAGATTATAATGGCGCATGAGACAAATTCATTATCATTAAGTTCATCATAATTTAGCACAGGGCATCTCTCTTTCGTCTCGTTATGCACTCGTTTGTCGTCTTAATATCATTAGCTAAGTTTGTCATTCTTGGTGACTTAACAACAAAATCATTTGCATTTATTATTTTAAAAGCATACATATTATGATTGGAACCATTGGAAAGCCTTAATTTCAATGCCATGTTTATTTGTAAACTTAAACCTCTATAACATTTCCAAGGGTCATCATAAAACATTTAAAGATATTTGGAGCATCGGGAAAGTCATAACTTAAGCTCATAAGTATGCAAGAGCTCAAAACACATTGGTAAGAACAACGAAGAGCATAGTGATTTGTAGTTAGAAACATGAATTTAATATTATAAGGCTTTGAGGTGGATCAATCATTAGAAACAATTCAGAACAACATAAATAGAACTTGGAGAAACCATACTTGGAGTTCTCAAGGAAATTCATGGAATCCGATTCTACGGAGGGAGTTTACCCAACATACCTTGATATAAGCTTTCCTTAGAGATCCTACGAATTTCCGCTACTCGAAACACCTCAATATGTAGAAACTTAATTAGATTGAGCCATTATGAGAAGTACTCTCGTTATAAAGGTCTTTTAGGCATTTCATCGGACGCCTTATATGCAAAATTGACTACAAGGTCCAAAAATAGAAATTTCCAAGCAACCAATCCATATACAATATCCCTACAACACCCAACATCCTTCATTTGCACATGCATTCCTAACCACATACTTCCAACCCGCAAGAATCACACCCTCCACTCTTCACATATACCCAAATTCGAAATTGAGGGTTTATGGATTTCGATCACCATCCTGTAAGCCCCAAAACAATAAAATCTTTACTCAAACACCTTAAAAACATTCCATGAAAGCTTAGGGGCGAAAACCTTACCCTGTTGGTTGAAGAACTTATGAGTTTCCCTCTTGAATCTCCAAGATTGAGCAGGAATCGAAGAGTAATAAACTTGGAACTTCTCTCTCTCTCTCTCTCTCTCTCTCTCTCTCTCCAAAATGGTCTAATTTTCTTTCTTAAATAAGACCTTAAGACTTATAATTAAAATAGAGCCAGGTTAGAAAATTTCAAAAATAACTCTCTAAGTCAAATCCACGATGGATATGCGGTTAGCGGAACAACGCACAAAATGGTCTTAAAAAATCTGGGTTGGGTCTGGTTAAATCCGCAACAAATCCGTGATCAGCAAAACAGATTCGTGGTCGTATAATGGACCACAATCTGTCCCTAAAAATTGAGTTGCTTCTGATTCATTTTGCGATGATTTCGTAGTCAGGGAGCAGATCCACGATTGCATAATGGGCCATATAGTTTCCATTCTCCGTAAAAAAATTTACAAACTTCACGATGCATTGCTCAGTACAAAAATTCATACCGTGGCACACAACTTACCTTGACACCATAAAAACTTAAATCTTTGATAAACTTTTATGGGATCTTACATCCTCCCTCGCCTAGGATCATTCATCCTCGAATGAGGGTTAGAGTCCACCATAGACACCCAATATGACTTAACTCTTTATTCAGACACCAAAAGTTAAAAATTGGTTAGCTCCCAAATTTTTAAAAATTACGGTAGAGTTCCCCATGTATTTGGGCATGTCCACCTGTCAGAGGATCCCAGGAACAGTCCTAACAACATATTCATTATATAATAACGCACCATAGCATGACAACATCAATAACATAGAATTATAATAATTTTATTGTCCCAAGGGGCACCTTAGCATAGACTATACAAGTTTGAACATAACTAGTAGAAAGCAAACTTCTAACATTCTTTTAAGCACAACCATTCCATGATGATCTTGGCCTTCACCATAGCTTAGTTAATGAGTTTTGGCCCTATCAACTCTGCTACACCAACTTTAGACCATCCAATGGAGGATCTACACCTTCTGCCATAAGAGGCACCGCACAATGCGACAACAACCCAATACACGAAAAGAGTTTCAACCACAACCTTCATTGGCCTTATACTCCTCAAAATACATAACTATAGCCACTACTTGACCCAATCGCGATTTGACATACTAAAGCACATCATTATGAGCAATATATGGCTTCCCTTGCCCTTCCTAAAAATCTACTTTGAAGAGACAATGCAAAATATGATCTTCAAATTTCTAGTATACCCCTTGAGCCTCAGGTAACATTCATGGAACATCTTGATCATGTCTCCCCAGGCTTGGAATATGAAAATGATATTTTGAACATAACTAAAAGCAACTTGAGTTTCCTTTTATGTGAAAGCTTATGTACATATTCCTATAGAGTGACTAAGGTCATACAACTTAAAACACATCTTTATATATATATATATATAT
>MDKF011002764.1:0-33975 GCA_026770625.1 Nicotiana glauca
AGGAGTATTTTTACTCGTTACTACACAGTGTAAAATTCCTCGCTATAGTGATATCAGTTGCTCTTCTTGGCTGTGATTTTTTCCCTTATTCAGAAGGGTTTCCACGTAAAAATCTTGGTGTCATTATTGCTGCATTTCTATTCTTGCTTATTTAACCGTAACTTAGTGTTCTGCGTTTATCACTAATACCGTGAATACTATTTATTTCGGGGTTTATTCCCAACACAAAGTGCTCCAACAAGAGCTAAACCAAATTAAAGAAAAGACTCCGTATTTCCATACTCTACTTCATACACCCTCCTGCTATATATAAGCCTTGTATTCCTTTCAGCTCACCAGTCTTGTCTCAACCTAGATCCCACATCACACGTTGGGTTTTGCTCAATTTTTACATTCCTATGCCACATAGGAAACTTTATTACCTTCAATGTTTAAAGTTTGACTTAATTACACTTAGTATACCAAATTACCAATTCTATACCATAGTATATTTTAAAGGTACAATTAATGCAGCGTATATCCCTCCTTAATTTAAGGTACCGTATATCCCACCCCTCCTACATTTCTCTCTCCCAAAACCTCACCCTCACTCACGTTTATGTATATCATAACATCAGGTGACAAATCCTTCATAGCCTTCTGAGACAAAGCATCACCTGCCTGCATACAGCGATTCAATTCCTCCAATTTAGAAAGAGCTTTGGCTTTCTGTTGTTTACTTCGTTCATCCTCTTCTTTCTGTAGCTGTAAGGCATGTGCATACACGACATATGCCATCAATTTCATAGTCCCAATTCTCAAACAATATCAAATGCTATAATCTATTGCAATATTTCTTATTTTTATCACAATAATCGCATTTTTTCAAAAAAATTTGTAGAAGTTTTATTCGTTTTGGAATTGTGAAAATAAAAAATAATGCATCTACAATCAGAATACAAATAATCTACAATTCATCTACAAAATATATACAAACTGGGTATATTAAATTTTAATATTCCAATTCCCATTCGATTGTAGTTTAATTGAGATTTTTGACATAATTATATTTTTTGCAGAAGATTTGTAGAAGTTTTAGTTGTTTTTGATTTGTGAAAACAGAAAACAAAGCATCTACAATTAGAATACAAATAATCTATAATTTATCTACAAAATATCTGCAAACTGGGTACATTAAATTTTTATATCCCAATTCCCATTCAATTGTAGTATAATTGTGATTTTTGACATAATTGAATTTTTTCAGAAGATTTGTAGAAGTTTTAGCCGTTTTTTATTTGTGAAAATAGAAAATAAAGCATCTACAATCAGAATACAAATAATCTACAGTTTATCTATAATTTATCTATAATTTCTGTAATATCTTCGAGTTTCAATCTGAAATTCAGTCAAAACCAAAATCAAGTCTAATCTTCACCAAAACCCCTCAAAATTGAGATATAAACTCTAAACCATTTTTTCGATTATTTTCAACAACACCCAATCCAAACAAATAATGATTTTTGAAAATCCAAATTTGAATTCAAAGCTTTCAAGCTTTTTAATAGTTGTCAATGGTGGAAAATATTTGGAAGAATATTTACTTCCATAATTGTAGCGTGCCTAAATATGAATATCTGAAAGAATATTTAGTTTCAGATTTGTAGCGCGCCTAATTAGGAAGGAATCAGCTCCTAATAATTGATATTTAATGAATGGTATATATTTTGTAGAATAACTGTGAACATGGCGGGTAAATATGAAACTATACACATTTTTGGTAATAAGGTTTCATATATGGTATAGGAAGAAAAAAGTCTCATTCAGCAACTGGCCAAAATATCTTAGCTTCTTGCCCAATAACATAATCAGTAATGTGCCTATTCATAACAATACCCAAACGGTTAATAAGGACCTTGTCCTCAGGGTTCGGATTATGAACAATGTTAGTAGCAAACCTGCTACCAATTATCTCCATACCAAAGTATTCTCTAAGGCTAAAGAACAAGACGAGACTCTGCATATTTGTTACAATAACATATTCTGCTTTTGAAACTTTAGAAAGAAAGAGCTCCATTGTAAAGGATATGCGGGCACCATCAAATTCATGCCCCACCAAAATCACCTTCTCTACATCAGCAAACATTCCAAGAAAAGCAATAGGTGACTTTGCATATTGTAATTTATTAAACTGATTATATAGAGAGAGCTATTGACTGCAAGCAAACCATGTAGCTGGGAATCCAAGGTCAACCATTTTGTTAAAGATCTTCGCATATTTTTTTATGGCACCTTTAGAAACAATTTTGTCCAAACCATAAGCAATAGCAGCTACTATAAGTTTAGTGATAACTTGCATGACATTGAAACCAACATCAGCAACCTTGGTAGCCTGACACTGAATTTCCTTCATCCCTGTAAGCACCATAAATAAGATTTCTTCAGCAGCAAAATACTTCTCTCCAAGATAGATCGACATAGTAGCCATTTGTTTGCATGAGTCATTGGCATATTTAGCTATCAAATATCTGTTATCCTGTAATGTGCAAGAGAAAACAACATAATTTATTGGAAATATGGTTGAATCTCTCAAGTCTGAAAAGTTAACTAGCACGAGCGTCAAAATTGCAAGTACATTTGCCAACCCAATCCAACATTCGCAAAATAGTGCAGGCTCCATTTTTTTGGTAGAAATTTCTCTGTCATTAACAACATCTCTTTAAAGAAGTGTAGTAGTGGTACAGCCTGTGTCTTGTCAATTTTCGTAATCAAACTTTCCCGATCAAATCCAATCTCGACAATGTGATATGCCTTTCTATTTCTCGACTTTTCAACAAAAAGAGAATGTGCACACAACTGTACAACTTTCAAGTCGTCATCTACACTCTTGATTATTGCACATGAGTATGAGATTGTCACATCCAAAAAGAGTGAGAATAGCTCATTACGCATGTCACAAGGAAAAGTGTTTTGATATGAAATTTATTGAATGAAATACGTCTCAGATGACAATACAACTACAAAAAGCAATGGTGTCCACCAGATTCTTTTCCTGTTAGACCTTGTAATAGAAGCTTTCAAATCACTGTTAGTAACAAGTATCGTTACAATATTAAGAAGACCCTCAATCGTAGCAACAAAAGAGAAATACTCAGGAATAAAAGCATCAGCAATGTCACAGTTAGCTTGAGTTGGTACTTTCCAATAAAACTGCATATCATAAACAACAAGAGGAATATTGATAGAGTAGCTCCAATATGGTCTATTGAGGGTGAATAGTGAGCCTACTTCGAGCAAAATGATGCATCCCCTTGACTGACACAATGGATAAGCAATATTGTGAACAAGACTAAGATCATTACACATCTCAAAGGAAATAGCGGGAACCTCAAGAACAATATATACACCAGGATCAAATGGAAGGTTTAAGCATTTAGTCTTATGCATCAATGTGATCCCATCCATAATCAAGACGTCACTCCTAGATTCGGGGTACCTTGTTGTAGAGCCAAGATCAAAAGAATATGCATATTTATACCTGCCCATCGTATCATCAAATATAGTGTGTGCAGGGGTCACTGCTCTAGGAGGACCAGAAAACACTGCAAAATTGTTCTTCTCCAACTTTGTTTTGAACATCTTGCAGCCAGACTCCATGTCCGGCTTCTGACCAGATTCACTGACCCATAATTTTCTTTCAACACCGTTTAAGCAAATAGAGGTATGTCCAACATAAGCTCCTGTTGCCCCTTTGTCGATAACAAGTCTAATTGCTGACCCATGATCCAATGGGAAATAAAGTAAAATATATGGAGCAGCCACATATTCAGAGGTTAGACTATACCTATATGCTACATGACTGTCAGACATTTCATCAAACAGTGAGGAAACAACTCCAATTTTTCTCAAGGTCTGAGAAAATAAAGCCAATGGACAGAGCTTCTTGCCGCTTGAATTCTGACTTTGTATCTCCAGTAACAATTACAAGTGGCTGTGAATCAAGAGTTGCCGTCACAAAACCTGATTCCGCTGTTTTGTTATCCAAATCAGAGTTCAACTTAGTGGATGTATCTTTAATCTTCGCAGATTCAACAGACAAAGTGGAAGCAATTGTAGAGTGCTCAAACTCCAATGTGCCGGGCCTTTTTTTGGGTTGTGGAGCAGCAAGAACCTTGGAGAGGCAGTGACTCATTTTGTCGAACACCAGTTCTACAGTCATGTCTGAATAGACATGTACTGAAACTGCAACTTTCATATTAGTCTCTTCATCTGTTAGTTCAGCAAATAGAATGAAGTCGCAATTCATGTCTGATAAGAAGGATTGATCCGGAACTAGAGGTAGAAAAGTAGGGCTCGGGGGTGGAAAGAGAGTCAGAGGGTATGGGGGAGGTGAAAGGAAAGCCACCCAATTGATAGAGGAGGGACAATGAAAGCACCAATGTAATGGATCTATATTTACTAAGAATATAGATATAATTTTTATTGATTTCAACAGTGAACAACGTTAGATGGATACAAGGAAAAGGAACTTAAAAAGAAAACAAGAATGGAGTAAGGTTCCAGAGTGCTCCAACAAGAGCTAAACCAAATTAAAGAAAAGACTCAATATTTTCATATACACTTCGTACACCCTCCTGCTATATATAAGCCTTGTATTCTTTTCAGTTCACTAGTCTTGTCTCAACCTGGATCCCACATCACACGTTGGGTTTTGCTCAATTCAGCAACTGGCCCAAATATCTTAGCTTCTAACCCAATAACATAATCAGTAATGGGCCTATTCATAACAAGATCAAATACATCCCACGGAGAAACACAATTGTACTCACTATTGATTAGTAAAATTATTTTTCTCTTATTTTGTATTTGCAGTTTATTTTTCATATGTTGAAAATTAGTTGCAAACATTCCTTACTGGCTTCTCTCGGGCACGACGTCGACGACAATTACGGTTGTAACTTACATGCATTACGCAGCAGCGAGCTTTCATTTTTCTTGCTCTTGAATCTTCTTAATTTTTGTTTCTTCGTATGGGTGCTGAATTTCTCGCTTCGTGACACGTTAACAAGCCCTCTTAGACAATCTATTTTTCTTCCTGTCTTTAGGGGTGTAGTCGGGTTGCCTTTTCTTTTTTCGTTCTTTTTTTCATGCTTGATTATAATTCTTGTTTTTGAAGATGGTTCCTGTTGTTGCAACTTGGGATCTTTTTGTCAAAGAAGTCTACTCGTTGATCCTAGTCGTTGATTGTTGGAACGCTTATAACTACCAGCAGCAAGATCAAATATCATGTTGAATATCTTTTAATGATCATTGATACGGAGCTCTATTGGGTGTGTTATTGCTCATATGACCACATAGTCATTTTTCCTATGCTAGTACATCTGATTCTGAACTAAAATCAGGGAGTGGTCCAATAGTTTGCCTTTTCCTACTGAAATTGATTCTCTTGCTAATACATGTTGAACCAAAATAAACTTAAAGAACCAGAGATATAATTCCTTTTTGTTTAATTGTAGTGCTCTATACTTACAAGAAGGGGTAAGGTCTGCGTACACACTACCCTTTCCGGACCCCGCGGTGTAGGATAATACTGGATATGTTGTTTTTCTTGTTGTTGTAGTGCTTATTGCTTTATATGCTTTCTAGACTGTTGACCTTCAGCTAGGTTTCAGGATTATCAGCTTTTCTGCTCTTTATAGGAGTTATGTTGTGAAGCAAATGAGTTCAGGAACGTTATATATCTTGTGGAAAAGCTGGGATATCCAACAATGATAGACAATTTTATTCTTCTTGAGAGAGTGAGCATGTCATGTTTGCATAGTAACTGATGTATTTAAATTTTTTTTTTTTTTTATAGATTTATTGTATCATGTTCCACATCATAGTATTAATGTTTTCATTCTTTTTCTAGCTTACCATGTTGAAGAAATAAATTGCCTATGACCTATCAGCTATTACAATATTTGCATCCATTGGCCAGTTAGATTATCATTAAAGCCCATTTGAAAATTTGAAAAACTTTAATACCTATAGGAGATGATGCATTATTTTGTATATTTCTACTGCTTTGAGAACACATATAAACTGATCCTTCATTTGCTTCGTCTTTTGCTGTATGATGTCGCAGGATACATAGGTCTCCTTCAATGTGTATACAAATATTACTTAGTATATAAAGTAAGATGTGATCTGCAAGAGATGTCACTCTGCAAAAGCAAATAAGCGTAGAATATTTACATATACAACAATACCGATGGGATAACAGTTGGTAAAAAACAAAGATGAGAAAGAATTAGTTCACTGGAATAGAAGCAGCATAAGGTCATGTTAATCTTATGAACACCACTATTCTAGTTTTCTATATTCATACATCAACTTAAGAGTATAAATAACCACTTCGGCATTATCATTAAGAGAGGTAGGTTGATAAGTAACAACATACTATTTTGTTGAGTGAACACATGTCTCCTTATGAAGTTTCGTAACTTCATCAATTTTGTGATCGTTTCACAAATCGTAGGAGCAGAAGTATTTTCTTTTGTGGCTGATTGTTGTATTTTTTTTTAATTAATAAGACCTTTCGCTTCAATCTGGCATAATGATATTTGCACTTTTTGACATCAACCAATTCATCATTCTTCCAGTTACATTGCATCTGTTATAAAGTATTGACAAAGTTGAATATATTAAAATGGAATATTTGGTAAAGTCAGATACTAAAAACGAATAGGTAGCAAAGATGGTTATGGAATGTGCAAATCAAATTATTCATTGCAAAAAAACATAAAGGAATATTGAAAGTAAGAACTGTGTAGCATGTAATCTTGATCAATTTGTAACAGCTATTAAACAGGTAAAATTATGATCTTTTAGTAAAATCAATTCCATGTGCGACGTTGATATATTCAATGCAAACAAATTCACAAGAGGATGCCAAGGCAAAATGAGTGGCAAAATGATAAATAAGGATGATACCCATCCATCCAAATATAATGTAAAAAAATGCTTGGAGTGTGAACCAATGCGCTCAACTAGATGAACATTGGGACTGTCAATATACTCAATACCCATGACACTAGAGTCAACTAAATATGTATCAATATCCTTGTTTGACTCTAGTATATTTTCTACAACATTGACATCCTTAAAATCTAGTTCGATTTATTGTTGTGTTCTACTCTGACCTCCTCCCGTAGAACCTCAATTTTTGCATCTAATACATGCTTCTTTTTGCTACTATCCATAATATCAGTTGGTTGAGCAGTAAATGCTTCAACTAATTGACTCACGTGTACCTCCAGGTGAAGAATAGTTTCATCTTGCCTTTGGATAGTATCCTCTACCCTTTGTATCTGCAGTTGTTTCTCATTACTTCGTTCCATGAGGCACTTTAACATATCTTTGATTTTTTTCAGGTCAGCTTCCCTGGCTTCTTTGTTCCTATTGATTTTATCAGAAAAGGTAGAACCACCATAGTAAGGGTTTAGGGGAGGATAAGAAATATAAGCACAACCATGAAAGTGACCATCTTGACCATCATACATATCACACATATTCCACACATAAAATTGAGTTTGTGCACATATATAACTCGTTCTCTGAAATATTTTGATAATTTTTCCATATGTGGTTTCCTGCACAATATGCATAAGGAGGATCAAAAGTAGAATAACCAACATCAAAACTCTCATAATTCCAAGTGCCATGTTTTAATATCAACAAATAAAAAAAAGATAAAAAAATCAAATACAAGAAAACGAAAATATAAGATCAAATTTTGGCGCCATTACCGGGGAACTAACGATATAGCTGTAGGTGTAAATATTGCTAAGTTGCAAATTTGAACTTTTATTTTCTTGTATTTAATTTTGTTATTTTTATTTTACTTGTTGATTTTAGAAATATGACATCTTGGAATTATGAGAGTTTTGATATTGGTAATTCTACTTTTGATCCTCCTTATGCATATTGTGGAGGAAACCACCCATGAAAAAATTTATCAACATATTTCTGAGAGCGAGTTATGTGCACCAACTCAATCTTATGTGTAAAATGTGTGGTGGTCAAGATGGTCATTTTTATAGTTGTGCTTATATTTCTTATTCCTCCCCCACCCCCACCTACCCTACTATGGTGGTTCTACTTTTTCTGGTAAAGTTAATAGGATCAAAGAATCCAAGGAAACTGACCTGAAGGAGATAAAAAATATGCTAAAATGTCTCATGAAACGAAGTAATGAGAAAGAACTGTAGATACAAAGACTAGGGGATACTATCCAAAGGCAAGAGGAAACTATTCTTCACCCGGAGACACAAGTGAGTCAATTAGTTGAAGCATTTAATGCTCAACCAACAGATATTGTGGATAATAGCCAAAAAGATCATGTATTAGATGCAAAAACTGAGGTTCTAAGGGAGGAGGTTAGAGTAGAATACCAACAATCAATCGAACTAGATTTGAGGATGTCGATGTTGTAGAAGAGATACTAGAGTCAACCAAGGACATTGAGGATACATATTTAGTTGACTCTAGTGTCATGGGTGTTGAGGATGTTGACAGTCCCAATGTTCATGTAGTTGAGCGCATTGGTCCATACTCCAATCATTTTCTCACATTGTGTTTGGATGATGATACGAAAATAGAGTCATCCAAGCCAACTGAAAAGTAAAGGAATAAGGAATAAGGTGCTTATGTTTTGAAATTCTTCTTGCTAGAAAGTCAGGATTACATACATCATGCAAAGGCTAAGAAGTGCAGAATACTACATTATTTTCTTGGGGCAGTTAGATTTGTTCCACCACCCTTGGAGCATAGCAGAAAACTTGAAGCAAAACTTGGGGTTAAATTCATAAGCTCGAGGTAGAGGCAAAAAGTGATTCGTGTCGTGCCGCGACGTTAAATCAAGCGCTTGTTGGGAAGCAGTCCATCTTTACTACTTTCTTTATTTTTATTTTTTATTTTTTTATTATTGTATTATTCTTTTAGTGTTGTTTTTGGTTTCTCTAGGAGCATGGGAAGCAAGGCCATCGGAAGAAAGCAAAAACAAGTGAGATGGTAAGAACTAAGTGTGAGGTGCCTGCATAAAGAATCAAGTCTGAGAGAAGTCTGAGTACCCCATGAACTGCTAATGCTTCAGCCTATGGCCTACGAGGGAGTTTTTCTTATCCTATTGTATTTATGGGTGTGCATTGGGGATAATGTATAATTTTAAGTATGGGGTGAAGAGACTGTTTGGGTAGATTTCTATACTCGTTTAGTTGTGTTATTTTATATGTTTTGAAAATAAAATTAAAAAAATAAGGTAGAAATAATCCCTCTTGATTTTTCTTATGACCATGGCTCTTTTTTAAGGAACGACTCTTTGAACCGAGTAGTCATTTTTTTAAAGTAGAATTTTCAAAAAAAATTAGACTTTTCCCAACGATGGACTATCTAGACAGTTTTCTTGAGGGTTTAATGTCTAAAGAAAAATAAAAAAAGATTTTTTTCTTTTTTTCAATTAATAATGGAATGAGAAGAACTTGAGTATCTATCCTTTTTGACATGTTTTATGTTGGGGCTTAGAGTTGGAACATTTACACTAAGAACTTTCTTTTTTATTCTTGTGTCTATATGCCTTAAGAGTATATGTGTTTCTTTTGACGCTTGAGCTCGTCAATTGACTCTAGTTGTTACTTCATTGTGTGGATTATATGATGACTGTGCTAGTTGTTTTAACTTGAGAGTGGGGTCTGAACCGTCCTGAGTAAATCATGTGCATTGTATGAGCTGAGATTTTGTTATACTCTGTGCCATCCGTTGTTAGTCTAAAACTTGCCCCGTCTATGAGTTGAAGTGAAATGATTAAGTCTTGATATAGGTGTTTCTTTGATTGATCATTCAGTCTATTTGCCTACCAATGATAAAATTATCCTTTGTTAGCCCATTTGATTATGTAAACATTTTCTTTGGTGCCCACATTACATGACGAATCCCTTTTTCCTAATTAAATCTTGTTGAACCTTTACCTCCGAAAGTACTTAAGTCAGTAAAAGAGATTGGATAGTTTTTGAGTGAAACCATAGAAAGGCTGAATTTCATGACCCAAAATCCACTAGTAGTGATGGCACCTAACACAACCAGCTAGGTAAGCGAACTACTAACTAATTCAATTTCAACATTTGCTAATAAGTCAATTAAACAAAATAAATTATCTGGATCTATTACACTTCCTAAGGACTGGTAGTACATGAGCTTCGAAGAATAGAATTTACAAAGCTGATATGAAGAAAATACATCCTCTGTTTGAAAAGAACATAAATAGAATTTTGTAATCTAATGCTACCGTGAACAAGAGGAAGCTACAACAACAACGCAATTACGCCTTCGAATCCAGCAACCATCGAACGCAGCAATATCAGCATTCAGGATCTGCACGCAATGTGAAGGAAGTGCAGTATGAGTACAACCGACCCCATTTATTGAAAAAGTAACAAATCTAACCTTAGGTTGAAAGCAGTGACGAGCTGGAATATAGGTCGGGTCCTGCACCAATAACCAATAACAATTCATAGAGTGTAAAGCAAGTACATAAAAAAGCATCTTAGAGATAGAATGCTCAGTCTTTTCATATTTATTTAAAAAATATTCCGTCTTTCAAGAATATTAGTGAAAAACCCAAATTCTTTATCGAAAATGTCATGAAATATGAGATAGTTTGTAAACTGTATTTCTTTTTTAGAAAAATACTTTTACATAATAAATAAGATGTTCTATTTTTCTTTCTAGATAGTAGGTGTGAGATACCTCTCTATGACCGCATATCAATTTGTGTAAAAATATCATGAATGATGTGACACTGTATTGCATGAGAAAAATACGTCTCTATGTATGTATGCCATATATGGATGCCAATACCATGTATCTCAGAGATGAATCATGTACTCACACTCTCAGAAAACTCAACCTCACGACATCCTACTCAACCACTCAGTACTGTATATGGCCTATACGGCACAGGGAAATCCATCTATACAACACTGACTATAAGTTGCCCAGTATCAAGGATAAAGGGTAATTTAACCCCGTGGAGAAATCCATCTCCGGGTATCAAGTACTTCAAACAAATTCATGCCCAGGGAAATCCATCCCTCTATAATATATAAATGCTCAACCACCCGGTACCATATATGCCCCATGCGGCCCAAGGAAATCCATCTGGAACATACTCAACAATGACTAGACGTCACTCGGTACCTAGGAAAAAGGAAAATCCATCCCTTTGGAGAAATCCATCTCCATATATCAATACTTCGGACAAATCCATATCCAGGGAAATCTATCCCTCAATAATATCATCTTCACTCACTGGGGGTGTGTTACAGACTCCGAAGGGGCATGCAACCCCATCCCATAACTGTCACTCATAATCAGGCTCTCGATCTCACTCAGTCATCGCTCTCTAGTCTCACCCACGGGCTCACAATGTCATGAACACTGACCCAGAATAATGATATGATGTATCAACTGAGACTGAGATATGATATGAATGCATAAATGCGACTGAATACAAAATATCAATGAAATCAATGAGATGACAGCAAGAAACAACCACTATGGGTCACAACAATATCAGCATAAAGCCTAAAAATGAAGATAGATTCATGAAATATAATCAAAACCAAGTAGAGAATACTTACCCCAATAATTGTGATGATATTTGCTCCAAAAATTGCCTCAATTCGAGTCCCACATCTCAAAATACGAATAGAGAACAAAACCCTCGATTTTATAGCTTCTGCCCAGCAGTTTCCGCATTTGTGCACAAATAGTCACATATGCGACCACTGCTTCTGCGGTAAATGATTTGCTTCTGCGAAAATATCCATGATCGAAAACCCCCGCACCTAAGGTCTTGAGCCACTCCAGCGATCGCGCTTCTACGCTCATGAACCGCATCTGTAGTTGCGCAGGTGCATCCAAGCACACACACACCTGCGATCCTCGCGCCCAACTTCCTTTCTCATTTCTGCGATGACACTTCCGCTTTTGCGACTCCTCACCTGCGCCCAACACTCCGGAGGTCTGGTCACACCAGAACCAGAAAAATCTTCAACTATGCAACATGGAGTGAAAATGATCCGAACCTCGTCCGAAACTCACTCGAGCCCCCCGGAACCCCGTACGAACATACCAACAAGTCTCAAAACATTAAACGGACCTAATCGAGGCCTCAAAACACACATAACAACATTAAAACAACGAACCATACCTCAATTCAAAATCATTTAACTTTAAAACTTTAACTTCCACAACCGATGCCGAAACCTATCAAATCACGTCCGATTGACCTCAAATTTTGCACACAAGTCACATTTGACATTACGGAACTGCTCCCACTTCCGAAATCAGAATCTGACCCTGATATCAAAAAGTCCACTCCCGGTCAAACTTTCCAAAATTCCAATTTTTTGCCATTTCAAGCCAAATTCTACTACGGACCTTCAAATCACGATCCGGACATGCTCTTAAGTCCAAAATCACCCAACGGAGCTAACAAAACTATTAGAAATCTAATCCAAGGTCAAATACTAAAAAGTCAAACTTTGTCAAACCTTTTAAATTTAAAGCTTCTAGCTGAGAATCATTCTTCCAAATCAGTCTTGAATAACCTGAAAAACCAAAACCGACGATTCACGTAAGTCAGAATACATAATACGAAGCTACTCATGCCCTCAAATAACCAAGCAAAGTGCAAATGCTCAAAACAACCGATCGGGTTGTTACATCTGTCGCGCCCTATTTTCTCGCGAAAGCGGGTTTTGACATTTGACGACTCCTTTTGAGAGAAGGGAAAATGAATTGGTTAAGAGAGTCGCCAACTAACGGATTAAGGTATGCTAGGGCACTTATAGCAAATAACTTGGATTATACCAGTTTGCATTATCAGAGATCGGGTAAGGGATCAAATTACCTTGAGGGGAAGGTGTTAGGTACCCCTCGAGGTCCGCAACGGTGGGTCCCAAGCGAACTTAACTTATGTGAATTAGTCTAAATAAAGCAAGGGAAATATTTAATAGGGATGGGGGGGTCTTAGGTTTTTAACCTATAGGATCACACCATGGAACATAAATAATACTTCGTAAATACCCCAAGACGAGGGTGTTACTCATGTTATTCAACGGGCACAAACTATCATCTCCTGCTACACGATTACTATGTTTGAGTTTTTACCTAAATAGCTCTAATCAACTCTAACTCGTGTCCTATGCTTGCACTACCCATCCCTACTTATGGTCCTGGAGGCATTGTGACCTCTATTTAGGATGGTTCTAGACTCGAACTAAGTTGCTTAAAATTATAAAATACTAGGCGACATACAAAATAATTAGGACGTTTTAAATAAACACAGATATGGGCTCAAATTAGCCTTCTCATATAAACAACAAATGCACGCAACTGATCCGTAGATTTTAGTAATTGTAGAGTCCTATAGGCAGGATATCTAGGTGATATTGAACAAGTAGGCAATCGTATATAATCAGTTTCTGAATGCGGGTATTAGGACTTGCCCATATATTTGCCTACTGATTATAACTTAGCGTAGTATTTGGGCGTTTTATACAATAATAGCAAATCACACGAATATGGCCAGAGTTATTTGTTTAATCCTATAGTCATGTTGTCTAGGTGATTGACAGTGATACTAATATAAGCACATTCAGAATCATTTAATTGAATCATATAGGCATGATTTCTATAATTGAACTGATTTTAACCCTATAAGCAGGATTCCTACAAGTGAACTGATTTTAATCCTAGAGGCATAATTTCTACAAGTGAACTGATTTTAACCCTATAGGTATGATTTCTAACAGATCATATCATTAGTCTTATAGGCAGGATTTCTAGCATGTAAACACAATATAGGACATATAGGCAGGACTTCTAACATGCAACAACATAATATGGAACTTATAAGTAGAATCACAAATAAAGACACTATAAGCATGATTTCTACCCGACTTTGCAAATGAAAATAAGAAACCCTTCCTAATTTTACTAAATACCCCAGAATTGTTATTACAAAATTATTACATACTAGGTTAATGAATGAATTTCAGAATAAATAAAACTATAGAGAGCCTACAACAGGCCCAAATACACATGGACAATCCAGGCCTTCAACCCATAACATCTCCCAGGCTCATTTTCATAGATACACAATAACCAGTGGTGAATGATTCACCCATAGCACACAAAACCCAAATCTCTAGTGTGTCAGAGTTCCCAAGGGCTTTGAGAACCCATGTCAGTGCCCACACTAGAGAACAAATGCTCAGAAGCAGTTCGAAGGAGTTTAGGGACCAAAACCCAGTGTTTCAGAGTTCACAAGGGTCCACATGGGCCTCGAGCAGTGCTCACACTTGGGAGGTCAAGGACAAAACCTAATAATGGGGATTCAGGTTTAAAAGGAGGCAATGGCTAAGGGGCAGATTTTTAAAAGGGGCAGATTTTTAAAAAAAGACCTACTTGATTTTAGGAAGACAACATAATAGAGTTCAGAACACAGGGTAGTGAACATCAAAACTTGAACATATAGGCATAATTACATTGAAAGATATAAGAAAACAAGTTGGAAAGATTTGCAAAGTTCTTGATTCACAAATGCATAATAATTAATAAATTAAAGCCTGAAAGGTCTAATTAGGTTGTGTATATGCTGGTATTAAGGACAAGTTGTGCTTACTCACAAATAGTATTTAAACAAGGCACGAAAACATAAATCTGATAAGTACCCTAGAGTTAAGCAATTACTTGAAAGAGTATGGATTAAAGACATGCTAGAGAACACATTATCAGGGCACCATGACAGAAAGGGACTCAGCACTGATCAAACATATCACGACAAACTTAGAACATGTGAACTTATAGATATTCTAGTGTTACCCTAAATGATTAATAAAAGTTCAAGACAATTGAAAAATTAACAAGACTGTATACAGGAAACAAATTAGAAGGTATTAAGCTAAACACTTAAGAGGGTTCATATTATTCAAAACAAACAGTCTAAAAACTAATAGTGTTAATTAGAGAACTAAATGGAATCGAACAAGCATGGAATTGACAGAATCATGCTCAAAAATAAACTTTAAACACACTTGATCCTAGACACATGTCACATATGCATAAGAATAAAGAGGCACAGATACATTAACTCACCAGTTAGGCGGGGAAAGCAAGAATAACACCACAATAGTCGAGAACTCAGAATATTTGGCCTTGTCTTTCAGCCGGAGATAGAACGAGTTAACAAAGAGAGCATAGAGCCAAATCTTAAGTTTATCAGTGAGGGTATAGTGATTCTGGTCTATCCTAAAGGGGAAAGGGGAAGGGTTTATATAGTGACAGGGATAGAGCAGATAAATAAGGAAAAGTGTAAATCAAATACAAATAAGTAAGTATCATCATGCAGAATCAAATAAAATCATATTTTAGGGAAAAGGAAATAAACAAGCCCTAATTTTAGGAAAATAAAATATTAACAGCATATTCACACACAAAGATGAATAGAGACACAAATGACACCATAATTAGTAAGTCGAAATGATTAAGAAAAAAAGATCTAAAAATTCTAACTCCTAAGGCAAGTGAAAAGAAATCAGTAGAATCTAAACAAGGAAAATCAAACCCACATATAATAGGACAAATATAGACAAGAAAACACCCATAATCAAGGAGTCGAACAAATTTTGGTTCGTTTTGAAGAAAATCTATGAACCCTAGCTTTAGGGTAAGTCAGAATCATCAAAATATAGATAGAATCAGACTCAAACGGTGTAGAATAAACATGTGTAGACGGAATATCGTCCAACACCACCAGTCTTAGTCCTGCCTGAGCCAAGTAGACCTTTGCTACTCTACATCGTAGTGTTAGATGGTGCCTTCAGTTGCGTCCTAGTGCAACATGATGAAACAGGAAAGAAAGAAAAGGCCATTTACTACCTCAACAAGAAGTTCACTCCGTATGAGGCCCGGTATTCCCTGTTAGAATGCAACTGTTGTGCTCTATCTTGGGTGGGCCCAGAAGCTGAGACACTATTTCTGTGCCTACACTACATATCTCATATCAAGGAAGGATCCTTTGAAATACATCTTTCAGAAGCCCATGCCCACTGGCAAGCTAGCCAAGTGGCAAATCCTGTTGAGTGAAGTTGACATTATCTGCGTGACTCAGAAAGGACAGGCATTGGCAGATCACCTTACTGAAAACCCCGTGGACGGAGAATATGAACCCCTAAAAATGTATTTTCCAGATGAAGAGGTATCATTCATAGGAGGAGATATTGCAAAATCCTATGACGGATGGAGAATGTTTTCGACGGAGCAGTAAATTTCAAAGGAGTCGACATAGGAGTGGTCCTAGTATCAGAAACCAGTCAGCATTATCCGGTGTCGGCCAAACTCAGGTTTTCTTACACCAACAATATGGCTGAGTACGAAGCCTGCATCTTAGGGATCAAGATGGCCATTGACATGAATATCCAAGAGTTACTAATAATTGGAGACTCAGATTTGCTTATACATAAGGTACGAGGAGAATGGGCGACCAAGAATTCCAAGATACTCCCTTATCTGCACCATGTGCAGAGAGTTGAGAAAGAGGTTCACAAGGACAGAGTTCCAGCATGTTCCCAGAATCTAGAATGAGTTTGCCGATGCATTGGCTACCCTATCCTCTATGATACAACATCCAGATACGAAATTCATTGATCCCATTCCGGTGAAAATCCATAATCAGCCAGCTTACTGTGCTCATGTCGAAGAAGAAGCAGATGGAAAGCCTTGGTTTCATGACATCAAGGAATATTTGGCAAAAGGAGAGTACCCAAAGCTTGCAAATGCTACCCAAAAGTGCACCCTTCAAAGATTGTCCAACAAATTCTTTCACAACGGAGGAATCCTATATAGGAGGACTCTTGATTTGGGATTGTTAAGGTGCATTGACGCCAAGGAAGCATCTAATCTGCTAGAAGAAATCCATGCTGGGACCTGCGGTCCACATATGAACAGTTTTGTCTTAGCAAAGAAGATCCTCCGTGCTGGTTACTTTTGGATGACCATGGAAACGGACTGCACCCAGTACGTCCGAAAATGCCATCAGATACATGCAGACATGATGAAGGTACCTCCAAATGAGCTTAATGCAACAAGCTCACCATGGCCGTTCACCGCTTGGGGAATGGATGTTATTGGATCAATCGAGCCGGCCGCTTCCAACGGGCACAGATTCATCCTAGTAGCAATCGACTATTTCACCAAATGGGTCGAATCAACATCTTACAAAGCAGTGACTACCGTATTGTCTGTCGATTCGGGATTCTAGATTTAATCATCACTAACAACGGTTCGAGACCTTTAAGATCAAACACAAGAATTCCACAACATACATGCCTCAGATGAACGGAGCCGTAGAAGCCGCCAATAAGAATATCAAGAAGATATTAAGGAAAATGATAGAAAAGCATAAACAATGGCACAAGAAACTATCTTTTGCTTTATTGGGGTACCACATCACAATCGGCACATCAATAGGGGCAACCCCTTACATGCTGGTATATGGTACAGAAGCAGTCATTCCGGCCGAAGTAGAAATTCCTTCCTTGAGAATCATATAAGAAGCCGAGCTCGACGACGCAGAGTAGGTAAAGAGTCGTTACGAGAAGCTAGCTCTAATAGATGGAAAAAGATTGAACGCAATTTGCCACGGTCAACTTTATCGGAACAGAATGTCCAAAGCCTTCAACAAGAAAGTCAAGCCGAGACAGTTCACACCAGGGCAGTTGGTTTTAAAGAAAATCTTCCCGCATCAAGATGAAGCCAAAGGGAAATTCTCTCCCAATTGGCAAGGTTCATATATGGTTCACCAGGTTTTGACAGGAGGAGCCCTTATACTTGCAGAAATGGATGGAGCAGTTTGGCCAAAACCAATCAACTCAGATGTAGTCAAGCGTTACTATTTGTAATCTTACGTTCTCATATATGATGTAATTTGAACTACGTCAGACCTAATTCCCGTTTAAGAGGGGATATGTAGGCAGCCTTATGGGTTCGGTCACAATTTAATAAAATTTTCATTTTCCCTCGCAATTGAAAACTGGGGCAGAATTTTGAGGAGGACCCTCAAAATTCCGAAGTAATTTCAGCCGATCATCGCAAGCAACTGTCAAAGGCAGCAGCCCAGTAAACTAGGGTAGACTTTTTAGGAGGACCCTCAAAATTCTGAAGCAAGGGAGATTGCAATGTCCTGAACCACGTCACAGTCATCGATTCATCTAAAAACTATTTTTTAAATATATACCCATATGATATTTTTTACCAAATCATGCGTGTCCTTTTACCAAAATTACTTTGTTTAGCAATGCTACCCCAACGATACGTACAGTATCACCAGATCAGAACCAACCCGGTCAAGCAAAGTCAGCGGGGACACGAATTAACCTTTCCCCTTTACAAAACTCATGATTTTTCTTTGGATGCAGGCACTCAAGTCGTAAAATCCTATCATACGTACTATTCAGGAATGCAAATCTCAGAACCGTCACACCTATTTGCAGTTGCTATCCGCACACAATATCCCCAGCAGCCACAATATCATAATAAGCTATCATTTATCAGCTAAGAAATTTTATTATTATTCGCCTTTTATCTCTTACATAAGGCTACCATTCTGCCTTTCGAGACTAAGCACTATCTCTATTTGCATTCTTGCATTGCATAAGGCTACCATTCTGCCTTTCGAGGTAAAGATATACCTCCATCTGCATTTCTCTGCATTGCATGGCTACCATTCTGCCTTCCGAGACTAAGCTCTATCTCCATCTGCATTTCTTGCATTGCATAAGGCTACCATTCTGCCTTTCGAGGTAAAGATATACCTCCATCTGCATTTCTCTGCATCGCATGGCTACCATTCTGCCTTCCGAGACTAAGCTCTATCTCCATCTGCATTTCTTGCATTGCATAAGGCTACCATTCTGCCTTCCGAGACTAAGCTCTGTCTCCATCTACATTCTCGCATTGCATAAGGCTACCATTTTGCCTTTCGAGACTAAGCTCTATCTCCATCTGCATTCTCGTATTGCATAAGGCTGCCATTCTGCCTTTTGAGGTTAAGATCTACCTCCATCTGCATTTTTTGCATTGTATAAGGATACCATTCTGCCTTCTGAGGTTAAGCTCTACCTCCATCTTCATTCTCTGTATCGCATAAGGCTACCATTCTTCCTTTCGAGACTAAGCTCTGTCTCCATCTACATTTCTTGCATGGCTGAAAGATCGCCACCTTATTCATGACTTGCATGGATGAAATATCACCACCTTTATTTACCTGCATCGGTTGAAATATCACCAACTTATTAACATTTTGCATGGCTGAAATATCGCCACCTTATTTACATCCTACATCGGCTGAAAGATTGCCACCTTTATTTATACTTGCATGGTTGAAAGATCGCCACTTTTATCTATATTTTGCATGGCTGAAATATCGCCACCTCTATTTACATCTTGCATCGGCTGAAAGATCGCCACCTCATCAACTGAAAGATCACCACCTTTATTTATATCTTGCATCGGCTGAAAGATTACCACTTTGTTTACATCTTGCATCGGCTGAAAGATTGCCACCTTTATTTACGTTTGCATCGGCTGAAAGATTGCCATTTTACTTACATTTTGCATGGCTAAAATATTGCCACCTTTATTTATATCTTGCACGGCTGAAAGATCGCCAATTATTTACGCTTTCATAGGCTGAAAGATCGCCACCTATTGCATTTCATGGGCTGAAAGATCGCTAAATTGTCCAAGGGCGTCATTGTTCGGAGGCACCATTCGCATAGACCGAGAACACCATGCCATGGCCTGAGGACCCCTTTTATCTTTTGCATATCATTATTCAAAGGCATCATAGCTCAGAGGCATCATTCTCATAGCCCGGGAGCATTATTTCATGGCCTGCGAATTCTTTTATCATACGCTTCATAGCCCAGGACATCATGGTCTAAGGACGTCATCCTAACCGTCCAAAGACAACGTTTATGGTCTGACGAGAAATTGCATCATATTTAAATTTATGCACCATATACGTTTTTATTGCTTATTTGCAGGTAAACCGGCGAGCAATGGCCATCTCGACAAGATCATTCCACTCCAGTTCCCACAGCCCTGCTAAACCTTGACCATTAATCCCGACCTGAAAATTGCGTCTGTTCTTGAAAAAAATCTCCATCGGCATACCCTGCTGACGTATCCTAAACTACATATGGCCTGATTTCTGCAAGACCAGGGATACGTCGGCAGCTCAGGAACCAGATCATGGTCAAATCTCTTCAAACCATTTTGTTCGGTCAAATTGGCTATCATATCTTTACCCGACAACTCTTTCATCCTTCCTGGGTAAAGAGGGGCAGCTGTTGATACCCAATTTTTTTTTGTATGTTTTCTATATGCAAAATACTTTCAAAATAGCATATATATACATATATAAGTATGTCCAAGTGTTTTAATATTTTTCTTAATTTTAAGAGATTTTAATCAATTTATTGCCTTATTTTAGCAGTATAAAAACCAATAATTATTCCTCAAATTATCATTTTTGGTGATTAACTCATTCCATTCTCATATTTATGCCAATATATAGCTAAGGTAATTTTTACACATTTTTACAAATTTATTTAGTATTTTTAAAGCTAAATTGCATATAATTACAATTTTAGCCTACTGTAGGATTTAATTGCATTTATAATTACAAAATTGATTCCAGTATTTTCAATTTAATATTTATTTATTATGTATTAATTTAAACCTTTAGTTTATTTTCAAAAATCATTTTGCTATTCTAATAAAATAAAAAGGGAAAAAGTGGCTATTTAAAATCTGGCCCTATTTCATTTCAATTTTAGTCCAAATCGACCCCCCATTTAACCCCAATTTCAATCTCAATTGGACCGGCCCAATTCCTAAACTACCCGCCCATGACCCAATTTAATCCAACCCGCCCGGCTCTCCAATAAATCCAGGTTTTGATCAACGACAACGATCCTTTATTTCCTTTTTAATTTCCCAAACCCCCTCAACCCTAGATCATTTCACATGAGACGTCGCCTTTGAATCCCTTCACCCCCTCAAACTCTCTCGAACCTTCTCTAAACCCTAATCGTCTCACCATCTCCCACCGTGAAACCCACTGGAATCTATGGCTTCTCAGGCTGTGGGAGTCCTATACTCACCTCCTATTGCTCATATATGCTTGATACCTAAAGATTCGAGGCCTGACTTCGAAGGTTTTCATCCAGACCTCTATCGATTCAAGTTTCTTCAACCATCTCCGGCCTTGCTCCGGCGTGCTATAGTTGTTTGAGCCTGGTTCTGACCTCTCCAACTCAGATCGGTGACCTTTCAAAGCCTTTCTCATCTCTAGGGTTCTTCTAAAACCCTAACTCTCCAAGGTTTTCTCCGATTTCTTTAGATTCGTTGGGTATCTGTGCTCTACTTGAGTTTTCAAACGAATTCCCTAACTTTTCTTTTAAAAAAAAACCTTTCTTTTCTGATCTAGGGTTTTCTGAAAATGTTTAAATATTTTTAAGATTTTCTTTGTCATTCATGTGTATTTGCCTCTATTGTGCTCCTGTGTTTTTATCTACCACGTTCTTGTATGTGTTCTGTTCTTGTATGCTCTTCAACTGAGTTTCTATACTCCGTTCTTGTATGTTCTTTTACTGTATTTTATATGCTCCATGCTTGTATGTTCTTTTACCATGTTTTTCATACTATGTTCTCGTATTTTCTTCTCCTATGTTCTGCTATGTTTTGCCTATTATATTTTTCTACTGTGATCTTAAGGTTTTGCTAATTTTCTTCTACTGAATCTTGTTTGGATTTCTCCTAAAAGATCCTCTTAAGCATGCTTCTTCCACTGTTCTTATCAGTATTTGCCATTATGTTCTTTGAATCCTTCTAGTGTGATTGTATGTTACTTTGCTATCATGTTTTCTCATGAGTTCTGTTGCTGAAGAGGCATGTTCTTTTCTGAAGCTTCTAGACATGATTTCAATTCAATTGCCTGCCCTCTCATCTTTGCTTTATGGTTTGCTTGAACTAGGGTTTTATTTTTTAGAACCCCTAACTCTTTCAGACTAACTTCGAGTCTTTGAATTGAGTTTGGACTTCTTTGTTTTCATATGGCTCTGACCTTTTTCTAAACTCTGTTACTGGATTTTCTACTGATTTTACAATGGCATGGCAATTTTCTTTCATACTTAACGTGTTTGTATGCTCTTTATATATGATGAATATTTCTTTAAAAAAGGCTGTCAACTTGTGATAAATTCAAAATTCCTTCTAAATAGGTCTAATTGATTGTTTGCTAATTTTTCTTAAGTTAAAACCTTTTCCATCTTTCTGACTCAGTTCATTCATAACAAATCTCTAACCTCTGATTTTTTGGCTATTAATTAATTTTCCTTCCTTAAATTGTACAACCGTGTATTTCAAAAACCCTGTCCTTAAATAAACTTTATGTATTTGCCCTCAATTGCATGCTTTAGACAAAGGGTTTATTCAATTCTTTTCCTTAAATAGTTTTTCCGTTTGAATCTGAATCCCTTAATTAAGGGAAGCCTTGTGTAGTTGATTGAAAATCATTTTTCAAACTATTTTCTTACCTTATTTCTGCCTGTTTTCTGCACTATTAAAGGCACACCCCTTTTTCATAAAGACAGATTTCAGACTTCACAATTTCACAATCTCTTCTGAACTTACACTTATAGTATTCTGTCTTCCTATTTGCACTTTGGCTTTTTCAAGACTACTGCTTTTTCTACTTGTTTCTTTGAAACTGGTATGTCCTAATTTAAGTTTCAGCATCACCCCAATGTGTTTACTTACAGTCTTTGTATCCATGCCTACTTTATTATTTTCTGTAGATTTCGACATTCAGCTTAGTATGCCTATGTTCTACTGTCTGTTTCTGTTGTGAACCTTGGCTCCCTATCCCATTACCCTTATGTGTTTGTGAGTGGTGACTTAGGGCATGGCAATATGAGTTGTTGTCCATGAACTGAGTTTTGAACCAATGGGGTCTTAAACTCTAAACAGGCTGGAGGGTGTGCCAGCATATCCCATTGCTGAGTATGCCCATTAGCCTACTTTTTTTTTGTGATCTTGCAAACTCCCCATTCCCTATATTTCTAAGTGTACTGTTTCCCTTCCCCTTTTCCCCTTTCAGAATTCTGCACTTGCACTCTCTTAGTTCCTAAGTTCTGCCCCCCTCTTGTGAGCCTTTTCTTGGGACCTTGAGTTCCCTCTGAACTTGGACACTTGAGGACTGGCCCTTCCACACTGCACATTGGCTTAATATGGTGATACATTTGGGTGTAAGCACTGACCAGAGTTCTTATGAAACTCCTAGGGAACTCTGACACACCCAAATGGTAGAAAGGCTTTGAAACATGATCTTTGGAGTAGGTTTACTTCATACTTCAGACAAGAAGTCTGAATCAGGCTCTTCTTGGTTGTAATTTTCAATTTCTGATGAATTTTCTTTATTTTATTTGTACTGTAATAACTTTGTAATAAACTTTTGGGGATGGTTAATGAAAAGGGAGGGGTAACTATGCATGTAAAAGGGTACATTACTTGCCTATAAAAATCTCTAATTTTAGTATTTTCTCATATAGCTACCCTGTCTATAAGGTTTCTGCATTTTTCATGTAGTTACCATGCCTATAAGATTTCTGCATTTTTCATATAGTTACCAGGCCTATAAGCATTTTTGAATTCTCATTTAGTTACCATGTTTATAAGAACTTCAGCATTCTCATTTAGATGCCATGACTATAAGAACTTCAACATTCTCATTTAGATGCCATGACTATAGGGATCCTGCACTTTCATGTAGATATTATATCTATAGCTTCTACACATGCACGTAGAAAATATGACTATAGGTCCTAACAAAAAAAATGTAATCAGATATCACGCAACGCTTAGATATCATGTTGTAGAATTTTTGTACTCTTATACGTCTATAATGATGTTTTAAGTTGGGAAACACATAGAAAGCATGCCTATAGGGGTTCTAATCAAATCTAAATCGCCTCACTCGTGGGTAAGTTTAAACTATCAGTGGTAATGCATTACCAATTACAGAACGTGTGCTCTTCTACTAAAACCTGCTTTAAACCGGCAACTTTCTTTTTCCTAAACCAATCTGCAATCAGTTTTCTTCTTTGTTTCTAAAATCTATAGATATCAAGCCTGTAGGTTTCCGTCTAACACTTAGGCAAGCCTTAGGATAAACTTATAAACTGAATCAGATTTTATTAACTATAACCAGCAGGCAGGCCTGAGTCGGGCTTCCTATCCGAACTATGTAATAAATCAATCTGACTTAAATCTTTTGAGTTTTAACCAGACCCTGAACAGTACATGCAAGTCATGCTAACTACTTGCTTTTTCTTTGCTTAAAGGAGGTATGTTTGAGCCTTGTTATTTGTTTATATGCTTCCCTCCGAACTTGTTATATGTGTTCTTGCTTGTCGCCTTAGTATTTTTACCTTTGAAACCACAATAAACCCAACCTCTCCTCCCTCTTTTAGGATTAGTAGTCCCAAGAACCTTCGAGGCTGATAGGATCGGGGCGGGTAATAGCATGCAATAAGAAAACGAGACTATTCCGTGTTTCAATACCTTAACGGGGTAGGAAAGGGTAGATATGGATATGATGACCATGCGATAACACCACGTGTATAAGTGATTACCGGATGTTGTGTCGGGTGAACCATATTATTAATAAACCTAGGACCCCCTTTCCTTTGTTCTTCGTTCCTTTAAATATTCTTTAAACGATTCTTCTAAATTAACTCTCTTTAACGCTTTTCGACTTTGTTTATTCCTAACCTTCATGTGAAAGCCCCCTTTTATTTGGAAATCCTACTTGCCTATGTGTTATTTGTACCTTAAGTCACAACAATAGATTGTCTGGGAACCACACTAGTGGATTCTAAGGGGTTCCTAACACCTTCCCCTTGGAATAATTTCAAGCCCTTACCCAATCTCTGGTTATTCAAACAAAACCTTTCTTAGTGTCCTAATGTACTTAAATCATTAGGTGGCGACTCTTTAATTCTCTTAAATCCAATTCCAAAAAGGGAACGAGTTGTCCTTCCAAATGTCAAAAACCCCTATTTCACGAGAAAAAGGGGGCGCGACACAAGCTGAGATGCAGTTTTACTCATCTGGTTTGATGCCATAGACAAGAATCTTCGTTGCCCTGAAATTCTCTCAATAGCCTTTCTATCAGCACTGTTATACTTTTTTCTCGTTTTTGGGGCTATTTCCTCACCAACATTTTTCATGGGAACAAATGGTCCATCACATATTACATCCCACAACTCTAATTCCTCAGCCATGATGAAATCATGCATTCTTGTTTTCCACCAACCATAGTATTGGCTGTTGAATCTAGGTGGTCTGTATGTTGATTGTTCTTCCTTGAAGTTTGGTGAAGCAGACATGATGATGATCCTTTCTAGGTGTTATCCTTTTATAAATAACCCTTTCTAATACTAATTTATAGAAACTAAGGGTCCACCAAACTATATAGAGAACCAGGTTCTCTATTAGTTCCCATAAAACACACGCACACTGTAGCAAGTAAATGACATAATGGATTTTGACGTGAAAAACTCTCAGCTCACGGGATTAAAAATCATGACCTACCCTTGTAGGATTTCAACTTTACTACTGAGCAAACTTCAAACTACAACCTATCGTAACCTAGGAATTAGCCTCTTAATCCCTCACTAACTTGTAACAACTCTATTATAAGCCATTCCGTAATAACTCTATTATAAAGGTTTACAACTCGACTAACTCTAGCCAAGACACAAACACTAAGGCTTATGATTTATAAAAGTTTCTTATACAATGCTTCTAACTAAGCTAAGTATGAATTACAAGTAAAGTGCTTTAATGAAGGTAAAACACTACTAAGGACATGTAACAGGAAACTGGTCCTTCATGATGTTGTTCTTTGTTCTTGATGCCCTTGAGAATCACTTGCAAGATTGACACAGACTTGAGAGAATGCTGATAGATTCTTGAAAGTGGAAGTATTTTGTTTTACCTATGCTTGATGTTAATAATTTATTTGTGACATCACTTGAATGATGCAAGCAAGTTAGGTAAAGGGAATTTTCCATAAAGTTGACCGCTGCACTGTTTATGCATTGTTGCATGTGTAGGCAACAACTTTACAGTATTGGGGAGTTGACTTGTATATTCATCACGGGGAACTGGTAGCCATCTGTTCCCTCTGTTGTTCCTTTGACTCTAAGAGTTGAACCACGTCCCAGACTGAAGACTTGTTGATCTTAAGTACTTGAGGATGTGTAACAGGTTCCTTATCTGGTTCTTAACATTAAGTTTGTTAGTTAATCAAAACATAACAGGGATACATATAACCTATCACTTACTAATCAGTTATAACTTGGATGTCTCGTTTTATCCACTTGCATCCAACACTCTCCATGTCACCGATGCTAAATAAACAACCACCCACATCTACAATATCAAATTGAATGAAGTAGTCATTTCATAATTACATTGCTATATTACGAAAAATATAGCAGCAAATATTGATTATAATCAGTATACTTGATAGTACGGTGTTATTTTGCAGCCTTGAGTCGATCATTTTGGGTTTTATAAACTGTAATCCATTTATAGGAATATTAACAATACCTTCTCGTAGTTCCCGGAGTGCAGCTGTCAAAAAGAAGGAGATTTTAGGAGTATTTGTCACTGGTCTATATACACCAGAAGCCTCACTCACTTTGAAGTTCTTAATAACATAGACTGATCTTTCAGTCAGCAAATTCTTGTACTTATTAACTAAATTTTTGTTGATTGTAGCATGTATCAAACTTTCTTGGTAGAGGAAAAACAGTTTTGTGTTTCAAAATAAATACTTTCAGATGCATATTAAAAAAGAATAGGACACATGTATTACCTCTTCATCTCTAAGGATCATGTATGTAGTCATTAGTTCTCTGATTCTATTGAAATTAATAGAATCCCATATTTGTCAAATTCGAACCCTTACGGTCCAATAATCTCTGGTACTATTCAAGTATGTAAGAAGAGAATACGCCATATTGTATATAACAGTTTTAGGATAGGAAAATAGCATGTGAGTTTCAGAAGGATAGCATAAATTGTTTTAAGGACAATGGTGTGCGAGGTTTTTATATAAAGTATTTGGTTAAAAATTTTAAATGATGCCAACGATTAATTAAAAAGTTACAACCCTTTAGAAAAGCCACTATAACGGACGACAGGTTTTGCACAAGAGGTTGAAGAGGGAGTCATTATGTCGTTTAACTTTCCATATTTAAATGAAGTCAGATATATAAAGGAACCGATTAAGATTATTTTTTGGGTTGCGCAAAAATTGGTACAACCAAACGGATACAGTTGGGGTTTCTAAGACAAAGAATTTTTGGGGTTCATTTGACAATCTGTTAGGACATGTATTTATTAATTATTAGAGATAGAGATAAGAAATTAGATAAAAGAGATTAGAAATGATTTGGAGTGTTAAGTAAAGTGAATTATAAGAATGGATGGAAAGATTTTAAAAAATATATAAAAAGATATATTCAATTGATGGTTATAAAGAGCTGTCATATCACCTTGGCGATCCACTTTCCCATTTAATCTTTAAAGCTTCCGATGTAGCATTTTTAATTATACATAAATCATCGGTCCTTCACGCCATTGTAAAAGTACATTTAAAACTTCACAAAATCGTTATCTCACTACAAAGAATTAAGTATATCATCCTACTATTCCCAATAAAAATATGTTATCGGTATTTAACTCTTTCAAAGTTGATTATAATTTGTATTTTTTTCATAAACAAATAGAAATAAACCATCGAACGTAAGAAAGATAGGTTGTTCGTTAACAACTACATAATATCGAAAAGTCAGCCATCTACAGTTTTGCATAAGAAATTTGTTGGTTGACGTTAATTTCTAGAGCTTAAAAATGATATAATAAATATATTCTAAGTCATTGTTTGCATGAATTATCAAGTAAACTCCTCAATATTTCAGCTATCAGTTGTAACTTGTTTATTTTTAAAATATTCAATCCGCAGCCTCAACTATATGGAAACACATTCAGGTGTACTTGTAACTGTGATAAACATAATATAATTGTGGAAAACCATAAAACAAATAAAATCCTTTCTCGATAATATAATTATTTGCAACAATTTAATTCAAAATTCATAAATGTAGTACGTAATATCTTTGTATATGCAAATATATTTCGAGTCATTCTTGGATTCAAAGTCACAAATGCAATAACATTTATAACAATTTTACATACACATACATTCGAACTCATTCTTTGCATGAATGATCTGGTCCTTCATATATGTTAGCTCTCAGTTGGACTTGTTTATTTGTAAAATATTTTATCCGTATTTGTGAGATTTTCCTATATCTCACATCTATGGAAACTTTATATTCTTTAGCAAAACCTATAAAATCATAAGCATAATGTTAACTGAAAGAAACTAAAAAGAAGAAAAGAAATAACATTGTTGTAGAATAAAAGTTTACCTCGACAAATATTTGTACAATCTCGCTGTGAATGATATATAATATTTGCAACCATTGTAGGAATCTTGTATGATAAAATATAGTGCGAAGATATAAGCATGGAAAAAACCATATTAATCAGTTTAAATGTACCTTAAACTTTATAAGAACTGGTCATATAACTTAAACACATTCTTTAATATCTTTTTCACATTAAATTTTTGAAGAGTACTATCACAACGAGACGACACAAAATTGATTATTTTGACAAGAAGGGGAAGAGAAAAACAGAAGTAAATTTACATGGGCACTTAGGAGAGAAATTTCAAAAGGAATAGCAGAGGGACTTTCGTTTGTACATGAAGAAGTAAATTCCCACATTGTACACAGAGATATTAAGGCCAACAATATTGTATTGGAAAAAATTTAATTTGCATATTGGAGATCATGTGTCATGACATGTATACTGGTCAAATAGTCAAAGAATTGAGGTTAGTTAAGAGGTACGGGAAACAACAGATACGAGCAAGGTAAATAGAAGAGGCACAAGCAGTCGTACAAGCCATTCAACGCTCATACTTATTCAAGACATTTAAAGTTCAAAGATCACGAAGAATCAAAGGAATGAATCTGACAGCGAATAAGAGTCCCGATATAGTATTTAATAAATATTAAATACTAGAGACATTAGAGAATATGTATTTAATGTATATAATTGTGTAACGTAGCATTTAAAGTCATTAATTACCCATAAAAGTCTTATTATGACAAAGGTAAGGCTCATATCCCCAAAATAGCTATAAAAGGGAAAGGAACAAACAATTGTAAGGACACGAAACACTATTGGAATATACCGTGATTTTCTTGCTTTCTGATCATATTATTCACAAATTTCTTTCTTTATATACTTTTCTGATTATCAGTAACCCGTGTTCTTCTAAATTCTAGCTTTGACTAAAAATCTAATTTTTGGTTAAAAAATTAGTTCGGTTACCGAAAATCTGATAATCAATTATATCTCAACTTAATTTTCTTTGTTGTATCAACTATGTCGAACAACAATTACAACATTCAAGGAAACCAAGAAAATCAATTGAACCAACAACTTCAAGGAGATATGCGAGACAATGATGCATTAGTTCCTTCTCCACAAGGTTCACCACGACGATCTCGTGAAGGAACTCCTGAAGGATCTCACATAGAAGAACAAGTTCAATTTGAGAATGTTCAAGCTATGGATGATGCTTTGCAAAAGCTTATCGATACTCAGGTCAACAAAGCTTTACAAGCTTTTGTTAGTCAATTACCAGTTGCTCTACCCGCACCTACTCCAAATAAAAATACTTTCGAGAATCATCGTTCTGGACTGGTTAATTCAGGCAGTGGTGGAACCCCCAGTGAAACACAGGAGGGAGACCCAAGTAATCCAGTTAATTCTGATTTACAAAATCTAGTATTAACATTGCAGAAACAACTTAAAGAGCAAAATGACCGCATAGAGCAAATACCCGGAGTACCGCCCGTGATCAAGGGGGTAGATATAGATAAATATTCTCAACAGCCTTGGAAGCCAAGTGCCGCCCCTCTCCCAATTCCAAAGAAGTTCAAGATGCCTGATATTCTAAAGTATGATGGGACAACGAACCCACACGATCACGTTACTGCATTTACAACAGGTGTCAAGGGCAATGATTTAACTAAACAGGAGATTGAATCAGTCTTGGTCAAAAAATTCGGTGAAACACTCACTAAAGGGGCACTAACATGGTATTCTCTTTTACCTGAAAATTCTATAAATTCTTTTGCTGAGCTTGCAGATTTATTTATCAAAGCACACTCGGGAGCTCAAAAAATTGAAAAGAGAATGGAAGACATCTTCAAAATCAAGCAAGGAGATTCAGAGTTGCTTAGAGAATTTGTGGACAGATTTCAACGGGAAAGAATGATGTTGCCATGAGTACATGACAATTGGGCGGCCATCACCTTCGCCAACAATTTGAATGAGAAAAGTTCAGAAGCTACGAGACGACTCAAGGAAAGCTTTCGAGAATTTCCAGCAACAACGTGGAATGATGTCTAAAACAGATACAGTATAAAGATGAGGATTGAAGAAGATATTATTTTATGACATAAAACAGAAGAAAAAGTAAGCTCAAGGCGTGTAGAAAATGAAAAAAGATCTGGTAAAAACAGGTATGAGCCATATATAGGACCCACGGGAAGAGACTCACGATTGAAGCAAGACAATCAGAGGTATGATCACAGGTCGAGGAATAAGGAATCAGGCTCAAATTTAAGATTTGGGAACGATCAGAACACACGCGGGTCACGAGATGCTGATGTAAATCTAAAGGCAAGGTTCGGTGGTTACAATTTCAACGTAAGCACCTCTGAACTTGTAGCTATTTTAAGAAGCATGGGAGATAAGGTACGATGGCCAAAGGAGATAAGATCAAATACAAACAGACAAAACCCTGATCATTGGTGTGAATTCCACAACGACCACGGGCATAAAATAGCAGATTGCAGATTTCTACAGGGTGAAGTTGATCATTTGTTAAAACAAGGGTATCTCATTGAGCTATTCAGTGAAAAAGGTAAACAAGCATACATGAAGAACAAGTATGAGCCTCCGAAACCACCCTCGCCCAAAAGAGTCGTCAATGTTATAAGTGGGGGCAAAGATATCAAAGGCATCTTATATACTGTAGCTAATAAGATCTCCAGGATAACAATCACTCATGGGAAGCAGGCACGACAAGTCTTGGAGGAAGAAAGTATTACCTTCGATGATGCAGATGCAGATGGCGTATTATTTTCACATAACGACGCACTGGTAATATCTTTACTTGTACATGATACTAACGTGAAACGAGTTTTAATTGATCCAGGCAGTTCTATAAACATTATTTTGGTACGAGTATTGCGTGAGATGGAAGCAGAAAATAAATTGGTTCCAAAAGCGCGTACTTTATCAGGATTTGATAACTCTAGTATTGTAACGATAGGAGAAGCAATACTTACTACATTTGCAGAAGGCGTTGTCAAAGATACCAAATTTCAGGTTGTAGATATGGAAATGGCTTACAATATGATTCTTGGGAGGCCATGGATCCATGACATGGATGCTGTTCCATCAACCTTACATCAAGTAATTAAATTTATATCACCATGGGGAGTATGCCAAATCACAGGCGATCAACAAACATCTAGAAGTATCAATTCCGTTGCAAATTCAACTGTTAAGGGAGAAGACAAATAGCAATTACAGAATTCAGGTGGGGGTAACATGGTGTCAACCTCAACTGAACAAGGGCAAACAGATGTGGATTCAAGACCTAATACCATTCAAGAACCAGATGAAAATGAGAACATCAAAGCAACGATAGAAGAGTTAGAGGCTGTGATTTTATTTATAAACCAGATGAAAATGAGAACATCAAAGCAACGACAGAAGAGTTAGAGGCTGTGATTTTATTTATACATTGGCCCGAGAGAAAAATGTATATAGGAACCAATCTCAGCCCAGAGGTAAAGAGTAAGTTGATTGAAATTTTTAAAAGCTAATGCACATTATGTTGCTTGGTCCCATTCTAACATGACAGGGATACCATCGGAGGTCATGACTCATAAATTGAATGAAGATCCATCATACCCTCCAGTCAAGCAAAAGAAAAGAAAGCAAGGAACTTTCAAGAATCAGGTGATTCAAGAAAAAGTTCAAAAATTGCTAAAAATTGGTTCAATTCGTGAGGTAAAATATCCTAACTGGTTAGCTAACACTGTTGTGGTTCCTAAGAAGAACGGTAAGTGGCAAGTCTGTGTAGATTACACAGACCTTAATAAAACCTGTCCAAAAGATTCTTTTCCATTGCGCACATAGATCAACTAATTGATGCTACTGCAGGGCATAAGCTATTAAGTTTTTTAGATGCATATTCAGGCTATAATCAAATCAAAATGGATCCAGGAGATGAGGAAAAAACTTCTTTCATAACAGACAGGGGGACTTACTGAATAAGGTTATGCCCTTTGGTCTTAAGAATGCTGGTGCGACGTATCAGAGGTTAGTTACCCAAATGTTTGAAGAACATTTAGGTAAGACCATGAAGGTATATATAGATGATATGCTAGTTAAGACTCAGCATTCAAAAGATCATATATCGCATCTGTTTGACACGTTTAAAATTTTACGAAAATATAATATGAAGTTGAACCCAGAAAAATGTGCATTTGGTGTGGCAACAGGTAAGTTTTTAGGTTTTCTTATTTCTAACAGTGGTATTGAAGTGAATCCTGAATAGATTAAGGCCATTGAAGAAATTCCTGATATACTTTTAAACAAGAAAGAAGTTCAAAGACTGACATGAAGAATCGCAGCTTTGGGAAAATTCATTTCTAAATCATCAAAAAAATATTTTAAATTCTTCTCAGCCCTTAAGAAGCAGGATCATTTTGAGTGGAATGAGGAGTATCAACAAGCACTTAAGAATTTGAAAATATACTTATCAAATCCACCTTTGCTAGCAAAACCTAAGGCTGGGGAGAGACTTTTAATCTACCTTGTTGTTTTAGAAGTTGCGGTAAGCGCTGTTTTGGTTCGAGAAGAACAAGGTAAACAAACTATCTATTATGTTATTAAATCTTTGTTAGATTTAGAGACACTGTATCCACAATTGGAAAAACTAGCACTTGCTTTAATCATGGCATCTAGAAAGTTAAGACCATATTCTCAATGTCATCCCATTGCTGTAGTGACTGCATACCCCTTACACAATATATTGCATAAGCATGAATTATCAGGGATATTAGCTAAATGGGCCATAGAACTAAGTGAATATGAAATCACGCACCTACCTAGAACAGCAATAAAATTCCAAGTATTAGCCGATTTCGTGGCTGATTTTAGCCAAGGGATGCAATTAGAAGCAGAAAAAGAAGTACAAATACTTAATGGGGCTAATCCTGGAACATGGGCCTTATTCACTGATGGCTCATCTAACGTAAAAGGTGCAGGATTAGGAATTGTGTTAGTACTACCTATGGGTGAAACTATTAGGCAACTGTAATGACCCGGCCGGTCGTTTTTGGAATTTACGCTCTGATCCCCCATTAACTGCTTTCCCTAAGTTCATTTCTGCTATTTTGGTTTTCTAGGACGTTCGGTATTAGGATTTGGAGTGTTTTGGGACACTTAGTCCCTAAATGAGAGTTTAAGAGTTGAAAAATGGTTCGTATTCGGGACAGTGTGAAGATGACCTCGGAGTAGAAATTCGATGGTTCCGTTAGCTCCGTTAGGTGATTTCGGGGTTGGGAGCGTGTTCGGAATGTTATTTGGAGG